>JAPYMA010000091.1:0-28989 GCA_035041965.1 Anisakis pegreffii | reverse complement strand
AAGCACTGAAACTTGTGCACAAGGATTCAGATTAGGCTGACTAAGAAACCTGAGCCTGAGAATTAGCTCAGTCCTTACGTCGAATTTACTTCGAGACTATAAGGTTAACACACCCTTCAAGCCGGCATACTCTATTAATATGATCTGCTCATTTATCAATAATTCACTGCAATCGGAATATGAAAAGTACCATTTTCAAGTCGCATGTATACTCAGATTTGTTCAGTAACACAGTGATTTTTTCATATCAGATGGTAGAGGAGATTCGCTGCTATCAGAAAGAAAAGTACGCAAGTTTACGCAAGGTTCTGCTTGCTAGGCAGTGATATATCCACTATTGTTATCATTATCATTAACAGAATATTTTTTGCGCACATTTATCGAAATAATTATTGAATTGAACTATTCATTCTGATGACTGTCTTTTTTGATGCGATTAGTCGTCGACAATATTCATTCCATTGAAAACAAACCGCAATATATAATTTTATTCAAAAATCGTTCCGTCGAATAAGTGCCGAAATCAACAATATCCCAAATATTTGATAATATCACAAATAGTAACTGCATATCAAAAGTCTCAATAGCAATAATCATGTTAATAAAAATAAGTTTCGAGGAAATTCTCACAGTTCAGCACATCAATTGCATTGATCTTAACCCCATTTCCATCCCCTGGCCAAGCATGCTGAGAGATTGAAACCAATACCGCATATTACTTATCACTCAAATGAACTGAGATCATTTTGTTCAGATACGAAGGTCACAAAGACTAGAATTCAATGACAAATAGCTGACGAACATGCATACAATGTTATACGATTGTTTCTATTTTATTAATAATATAGTTAATGTTGTTAGTGAAAAAAATTAGCATCAATTATAGTATAAATTAAAACTGATCATTATTAAACGTCCGTATTATTATTATTATTATTATTATTATTATTATTATTATTATTATTATCAAATACCACCTGGATTAATTATTATAAAGGTAATCCAGCTAATAATCAATATGGTTAGTACAATTATTAGGCCAAAAGCAGAGCTTTATTCAAGTTTCTAGAGATCTTCTCTTAAATCCACACGATCACTGGACGCATCTGTTGGATTCACGACTGTTTCCGCACGTCCTTGCGGTGCCTTCTCAAATGTTTCGAATTCGCTGCGTGGAACTGAACTCGCATTCTTTTTGCAAATGAAATTGATGGGTCCAAACATCGCTACACTACCACTACAAGTGTTATCATCCCATTGGCGTTCTTGAAAAACATTGATCAATGTACACATCGGAAATGGGGTATAAACGCCGTCTGGTTGACTCGGATACCAATCAGCGTAGTTGAACGTTGAGTTATCTTGCCAGTACCACGCTGATTCAGGCGTATCATGTTTACCACCGATCCAATATATACCTTCCGAGTGGAATATCTCTGAAGTGACACACTCTGTGGAGCTGAGCACCTTTATCATTACTCTATTATTGTCATTGTTATCGTTATTGCTATAGAATGACATTGGTAGACCACTAGAATGAGTCGCTGCTATACTTGCGATATCGCTGAAGGGAGCACTAATGTCATCGATGTTGTCAGGCTTTTAATAGGCTTTAACAAGATTTTATCAGGCTTTTAATCAGGCGTTTTCTATCCTTCGGAGAGGATAAAAATAAAGACCCGAACCTTATCTTATGGGATAAACTTAATGCAAACCGTTGTTGATGAAGTTCATTTCATCGTTTGAATGCACCGATGCGACGGTTGAATTATACTGACGACAACCCGCAATAGCTTCATCGAAGTTGTATTCTTGGGATGCGTTCACTCCAGTGGCATATATCTGCAATAGGACCACGGGCATTCACGAGGAAGTAATGATGAGTGGACAGAAGAAGTGTCAGAAGCCAAATAGGGTTCTGAACTCAAGAAATACACTGAGACGATCCAATCGCAACTGTTCCTCTGTTATGGTGCTTTTATCACGGGATATTCCCTCTTCTGATATGTTGGAGGGCGTCAAAACCCGTCTGCTTTATTTCGTGACTGGTCAATCTGCCTAAAGACATTTTGCCCAACGACTGTTTGCCTAAGAAACAGTTTGCCTATTAGGCGAAACATCTATTGAAAAACTGGAAGTTAGGCAAACTGTCGTTAGGCGAAATGTCTTTAGGCAGATTGACCACCTACCGCTCCCTTTTGTTCCTCAGTTATTTGAGCAAATCATATCAGTCATCCGTACATTAAAGCATTTCACGTCTAACCAGAAAATAACTGCAGAGAAGTGTTGACTAGCCTATGTTTATCTGTGATACCGCATAACTTTGAAAATTCAACTCACCGCAAAATAGCACGAGTCCGTCTCGGCCAGATATGCCCAGTTTTCATCACATCTCGCCAACGCTTTCACTGAAATGATACGTAGTATGTTCCCGGAGGTTAATAAATTTAATGGGGAGGAATTTTTCGGAAAATTACTGAATTTCCAAAGGACATTTGAAACGGAAAACTATCCCAAAAATATACCCATCAGCGGAAATACTTCATTCGGATTGCATTGACACGGTTCGATGTGGAGATTATTGGTGACGTCTTTGACTAAGATATCCCCGTTGCCAGCTAAATGTGGCCCTTCACCGGATGCATTCACAAAGAATTGTCTGATCATTTGGCACTCTCCTTCGGATACCATCACAAATCCCGCACATCTCACCCCTTCCGCCACACACTCAACACTACATTCATCGTGCTTTATCGCCTTCGTTGTCAATGGAATATAGCCATATTCTATCTGCTCGAACTTCACATACATCAGCAATTGTTCGCAAGAAACTGCTGCCATAACCAAAGCCTGAAATGATTTTTGCGACATAAATACCAACCTCGGCAGACCCATAGTGCATCACCGCTCTCCAGATGTCTTAACAATTCCGAACTTCTCTTATGCGGAGATTTTCGAAATCTCTTCCTTCCCATCCAGAAATCTGCTCGAAAATTTGGACGATAACCCACCAAAATTACTGCTTGGAGAATTATAACTGTCGCAATGAAGCAGTAATGGTCGTGTCAAAGTGAGCAATACAATCCAAACCGATCCAATGCGTAGCATCCGATTACCTTGCGAAGTATTTCACAAATATCGCGGATTCAAATGGTCATTTTTGAGATCAGTAATTAGAGCGCGAAGGATAGATTCTCACTGCTTATCACAGTAGTCGATACTCTAGACATACTGTTAACACAACTTACCTGAAGTATCGTGCAGATATGCTGCATGATTGGAGCGAATAACTTTCGAACAGACGAGAAGCGTTGTGCGGTTAACAATATGAGACTTCGTTTTGAGCTCGCTCGACACGAATGAGTCTGTTTAGAGTGTGGATATCAAAAGCTTAAAAAGCGTCGAGAATTCGGATTGAAAATCAATTTTTCATGTCTTTTTCCGTTTCTTTCAGCTGCATAAACAAGTCGGTTGAAAACTGTTGGTGATATTGAAGATATTCACATGCAGATACGTGGATCTATTCAGAGGACAGACATGGTTTGAATATTTTTCATTTGGTTGTTCTAGTTGCTAAGGTGTATTCCCGAAAGGTGCTCCAAAAAAATGAAAATACTTCGATCGGCTATTCAATTCGAATACAATCATGCGTATTACAACAAAAGTGATCTGTCAAACGCAATCAAAATCAATTTTCAATTTATTTCTTAGTTTGCTATTTTTTTTCGAAAATCCATTATGAACATCAGTCATCATTTAATCGCTAACGGATTTTTAACAATGGAAAACTAAGAAATGACTTGAACAGCGATCTGCATTGCATATGATGAATCATTTCTGTTGTAGTCTCTATAGAATTGTTGTTCGAATTGAATAACCGATCGAAGTGTTTTCATTATTTTGCAGCATTTATCGGGGAGACATCTGATCAGTTGGAAACGATTACTTGAAAAGTCTTGAGAACATATCAGTCATCTGAATGGATCAACCAACTGCATATGAATGTCTTCGGTATCATAAACAGTTATCAATAACCTACTTTATCCGACTGCATTGAGCAACTGATTTTTAATGCGAATTCTCGATCCTTTATAAGCTTTTGATATCCCCACAAAACGGATTCATTTGTGTCGAGCGAACTCAGAGCGAAGTCTCATATTGAAAACCTAATGTCAATCCATCCAATAGTGATACTTTAACTCCGCGAGATAATCGCATTACATACGATGATTTTTGATCAATCTACAAATATCAGTTGAAAATTTCGTTGAAAATACTCGTAACGAATAACGTCGTCACACAATTAGCTCAATAAATATGTGTAAAAATTATGTGTCATATATGTTCTCACTATTACATATTTATATCACAATTTTTATCAGTATTACTACTTTTACCATTATTATAACCACCACTGCTCTTACTATTCAAATGCAATGCATTCGTAGTTTGGTTATTATGTGTATATCGCAGATCAGTGAAATCGAGTTCGATCATTTGATTTTTGATGCGATCAAACGAAATTGTCAACCAAAACACTGTGCCAATAAATCACCATCCAAAACGACAAATTGTCAGTTACGAATTGGATATCGGATCGAATGCAGTCGATTGCAATTTTACTGTTGATTCCTCTTCTTTGCACGGCGACATCGCTTCAAGGTAAGTTACTGTCACTGTGAATTTCTGCTAATTACTTGACCATTACAATAACCTACTGTTAATACTCATAATATCACATCAGTAATCGAGTACTGTTGATAAAATACGAATGAAGGTGATCGATGCACACTCATCGCTCACCCTTCATGTTCGTGAGTAGTGGTCATCGGATAATACAGCTATGACTAGAATTATTTGCTCGCCCGTTCGAATGTCCTTCGAAATGCGAATCCCAGTCAGCCAACCGATGTCTATCGGATTTTTCTCAGCCAGCGTCAATCGCATGCTATCGCCACTGTCCAATCCAACCAGCAGCCAATATGTTGCCGCTGTTCTCTACAGTTCGATCGTTGGCTTCTGGATAATATTGTGCTGTAATTATTCGTGCTCATTTAGATTGTGTTGCCGAGCAGGATCGTTGTCTCTCTCCTACGGATATGATCTGTCTATCTTCTGGTCGAGCTTTTTGTGGCGCTCCAACACGTTGTACAGTGGAGTTTGACGCGTGTGTAGCGCGTTTGGGAAGTGAGTTCAATCCTGAAAAAATTTATGAAGATTGCACTGAAATTTTGGTTACATTCGTTAAAATTTTTGAATTCTCTGAGAACTGAACTGAGAAGAACTGCATGACATAGATATCGCAAGGATGAGCTATTGCTTGCCCAATTTTGTTCATATACCGGCCAAATGACCCAATCGGAATGTTGAGCGATTTTTACTGTTATCGTCGCCTGGTTTGGATTATTCGGTTTCGCATAAATTTTAGATAGTGTTCTGAGAAAATTTCTGGAAAAAGAATTGTCTGATTAATACGAGACTGAATTGTTCGATTCGAGTGTTGAGTGCATTTAGGAGATGAATTCAACTGAAAGTTTTTGCATTTGTTGAATAACTGCACTCAAAAATACTTTGCTTTAGTCAGCACTGGTCAAACAGTCTCAAAAACCAACCAAAATCCTAAAATTACCCAAAAAAATTCCTGAAATACCGACTCTTAGCATCTACTTTAAGACCAGACGACCGAAACTACGACGCAAAAGTGGAGCGATCAACAGTCGACTGAATCCAATTATGAAGTGCCTTCGTCATATCGACTGAAGAAGTAATCAGAATGCAATGAATCGCAATGTTGAATAAAAATATCCCGAACTATGTATTTTTTCACAAAACTGTGTATAACTGAACATTTCATTAGACGTGAGGCTAAGGCCAAGCACTGAAACTTGTGCACAAGGATTCAGCTTAGGCTGACTAAGAAACCTGAGCCTGAGAATTAGCTCAGTCCTTACGTCGAATTTACCTCGAGACTATAAGGTTAACACACCCTTCAAGCCGCCATACTCTATTAGTATGATCTGCTCATTCACTGCAATCGGAATATGAAAAGTAGCATTTTCAAGTCGCATGTATACTCAGATTTGTTCACTAAAACAGTGATTTTTTCATATCAGATGGTAGAGGAGATTCGCTGCTATCAGAAAGAAAAGTACGCAAGTTTACGCAAGGTTCTGCTTGCCAGGCAGTGATATAATTCCAGCTCCATACGGCCACTATTGTTATCATTATCATTAACAGAATATTTATTGCGCATGTTTATCGAAATAATTATTGAACTGAAGTATTCATTCTGATGACTGTGTTTTTTGATGCGATTAGTCGTCGACAAGTTTCATATCATTTGTAATGAAATGGGGAGATTTGTGGTATGTGGAGTGGTTGGACGATGACAGCAAACGAAACCTTTACTTGTAGAAACACTTAGCAACAATAAACATAACTTGATCAAAGGGGTACACTTCCAAAAACAGTAGCAATCCCTCGAATTGCTCGCAGAGAAACGATAGCAATCCGTCGAATTGCTCACAGATTAGTGATGACAAACAAATCCTCGACATCAATACATCGAGCTGCTCAGTGATTAATGATGACAAACAAGATCTTCTAAACTGCATTAATCACTCGAATTGCTTACGGAATAATGATAATAGACGAAAAGAACAGAGACGAGGCGACAATAAGATATTAAGAACGAAAATATTATGCAATATATTCAATATATTTCAAAAATAGAATATTCAAATGATCGCGAATATCCTAATTCGCGAAAGCGAGTATTTTTCAACGACTTCTGATCAGAGATCATATAATTTGATCCAAATATCGCGAAAAGTTAAAGTGTGAGCATTAGATGGCATGACTTTGGAATAAATGCGAGTTTTTGAGGAAATTAGATGCGATCAAGGAAGGGCATCGCTAATATTTGGGTAGTTATTGATAGGTGCTGGTATACTACAATAGCTCTAATTTACGAGATGCGTTTAGAAATTCAGTTGTATTTCTAGGAAGAACTAAAATCTTCCAACAACATATATTCTTTTCTGATAGCAGAGAATCTCGTCTATCCGATGACACCAAAAAATCACTAAGTTGCTGGACAAATTTGAGTACAGATGCAGGTCGACAATGGTACTCCTCATATACAGATTACAGTGAATTATTGATAAGTGAAGAGATCAAATCGCCAGTGTTTTGCTGTTCAAATGATGTGTTAAGCTTGTGCTCTCGAGATGAGTTCAACAGCTCAGGCTCGAGCTAAGGCTTTTGGCCTCAGGTAATATCATCTAATTTCGTGTGTTTGTGCGTGGCATTAATCTGATGCCCATTGAAATGTTCAAATATACATAGTTTTGGAAATGTTTTATTAAATATTTTCGTTCAACATTGTAAAATGATCACTTCAATGCTCACTTCCCAATTCGAGTTTTCCATGCGTCTGTCTGGTTGAGAGGAAGGCTCTGCTCCCTTCCCAGGCTTTGCGTCACAGTTTCGGTCGTTTCGAGTAGTTCGTATCCGGGCATATTGACCGAATTAAGATCTGAAAGTAGATGCTCATAGTCGGTATTTCAGGAGTTATTTTGGTAATTCCGAGATTTTGGATGTTTTTTTGAGAATATTCAAACAGCATCGACGAAAGCAAAGTATTTTTAGCGCATTTATTCGACGGCAAATGCTTAAATTTTCAATTGAATTCATCTCCTAAATGCACTGAACACTCGTCGACTTCATTCGTACATTCGGTCTCGAATTAACGCAGAACATTTACAATGAACACACAATTGAGTGAAATTAGGCGACGATCACAGTAAAAACAATTCGATAGTTCGATTGCATCGTGCACGTTGGGTAAATGGCGAGCAGTGAGCAAAATGTGTATGTGTTTGAACAGCCAAGGACTGATCATCACGAGTGGGGTTCGTCAAGGAGCAACTTTTTAGCCGAGAGGGGCCCCACTGAGGAGCGAAACGGACGGGGGGGGGGTGAGGAGGGTAACCTTGTCAAAAACGGCGAATTTACCGTAGAACGGGGTCCCCGACGAGCATTGCTCACCAACATGAAGGGTGAGCAATCAGTGAGTATCGATCATCTTCGATGATTTGATATCAAAGATACTCGATACCTGATGTGATATTCACAGTGACAGTAACTTACCGTGAAGCGATGTCGCCGTGCAGAGAAGAGGAATCAACAGCAAAATTACAATCGACTGCATTCGATCCGATATCCAATTCACAACTGATAATTGCAACTTTTGCATCCCAATTTATCAGGATAAAATTTTGGTGTGTTTACAGTCAACAAGGAAGTTGACGCGTGAGGTGTCATCGACTTGTCGTCAACAACCCCTCAAAAACATTTCGCATGATCATCGAAATGAATATTTATCGTAATTGAATAGTAGTCGGAATAGTAATGATAATAGTAATAAACAGTGATGATAATATGGAGAGTAATATTAAAATGTGTAATAGTGAGAGCACAGTAATTTTTGCGCATATTTATCGAAGTAATCGTGAATAATATTATTCATTTCGAGCATTTTTCAGCGAAACAACTGATCAGAAATCACGTTATCTGATGTAAATATCATGAAATGTTAAAGTATCAACATTGGATGGCATGACACTGGGATAAATCTGAGTTTTTGAGGTTTAATATTGTCGAAGAATATTATTGTTCATCTTTCAAATTCTTCAAATTAATACATTAATACTTCAAATAAGCAAAATCACCTAAAATCATTTACACCTTTCTGATAAAAGAGAATCTCCTCTATCCAATGACACCAAAAAATTGTTCTGTTAGTGGACAAATCTGAGTATACGTGCAGCTTGAAAATGGTATTATCATATTCACAATTCGATTGCAGTGAATTATTGCTAAATGAGGAGATCAAATGATGAGTAATTTGATATTCAGACGATGAAATAAGCTGAGCAGTCTCCTTGTGAGTCTGCTCATAATTAGTGTTGTTTTTGTTGTTCTGCTATGGTCTGGTGATTCGGATTCAATTGCGAATTAATCAAAGATGAATAAAGTAAGTGTTGCGTATTAGATATTGTGTCAGAATTTTCATTTACATACACATCGTTTTTAATGAGAGATTAATTAGATTTTCACGCAGTAACTGATCGTTTGCCGATTGCGCCTTGTGAAACAATTGTTGCATCTCATCAATCCAATGAGCTATGTGAGCGAATTCAGTGAGGATACCTAATCGCTGATCTGATCGTCGTCACTTCACGTCGTCTTTAAAACTGATTGATCGCCGATCGCAACACAACAATCGTTTAGAATGCTCTTCCCTCGATTCGGTATGTTCCATTTTTACTATTTTAACTCTTTGAAGCCTGTCTGCGGGAGTCATACTCGAAGCAATTAAGTGGTGAAGTCAGCAGCTTTCAGAGAGAATCTTCAAATCTCCTGGAACAACGGGAAACTTGAGCTGTGAGTTCGGTGATTTCGGTGATTCGGTGAGAAATTAGGGCCGTTCTAGCCGCCGTCCCAGTGCCGTGACACTTGATGATCTAAAATTCTCGTGTGACCTATGATATCCTTGGGGCTTGGAATAAATTTGTTGGTGATCTAAAGTCTGCTCTCAAAACCCGGAAGTCAGAAGTTTTAATTCATGTTTGCATGACATAATCTATTGAATTCAGTAATGTTCTCAGTATGATTACTATCATTAGTTTGGGAACTTTGAGAATGATTAATTATTACTTGGACATCGAGTGGTTGTTTCGTCAATCGCAGTGAGCGATCGGTGGAATATTTATTTTATTAGAGTAATGATTATTTATTGAATTGGTGGTATTTGACTGCGTTTAATTATGCAAAGTATTCACGGCGACTAATTAATTACTCGGTTGTGTTCGGTTGGCCTGCTCGCCTAGCCAGCGGGGTTTAGGCGTAAATTGAGGCTAGAATAATGCGCCGCACGGAAACATTGCGAGCGTTTTGGCCAGAAACGTTACAAACCTGGCCAAGTTTGATAGCCTGCTTGCCAACCCGAGTGAAAGTCATCCAGGTGACTTTGGGGATTCATTGGAATTTGTATGTCACCTGTGCGTTTATAACATTCCAAAAATGTTTAACAAACATTTTTACGAATTCTACATCAATTAATTTCTCTGAGATTCTCTCATAAGTACAACTGAAACGTTCCCATACACATTTCCATTTACTATTCCTTTGAATGATCCTTTAGAAGTTCATTCGTCTGTGAGAATAATAATATTAATAAAGCTACAATTCGGTGGAAAAGCTCTCATCTCTGTTAATGAAATACAGTTTCTCATTTCATTACTGATATGGCTCTTCCTTATCGCTTTCAAGCCACTTTCAGAGTCCACATAAGTTGAATTTTAAGATGAACACCTGAGGTGATATCTCAGGTGATCCTCAGGTAATATCAAGTAATAATCAAGTAAAATCAGGTAATAATCAAGTAATATTTAGGTAATAATCAGGCAATACTCAGGTGATACTCAAGTTATACTTAGGTAATATTAGGTAATGTTCAGGCAATAATCAGGCAATATCAGGTAGTATTAGGTAATATTCAGGTAATACTCAGGTAATGCCTCAGGTAAATTGACTGTACCTGTGGAGAACTACGTATGAATCTATATCCCTATCATCGATCCATTATTATAGATCAGAAAGCAATTTTTTTAAGCTGATAGAGCATTTCATTGAAAATCATATAAATATCGCAATAAACAATTAGATTGCGCCATTTGCTTCATTCAATTAGGTGCTAATTACGTAATAAATTGCTCGTTATATGTCTGCTAATATCAGACAAATAATAATAAATATTATAATAATAAATACAATAATAATAATAATAATAATAGTAATAATAATAATAATAATAATAGTAATAATAAAACCGATAACAATCTAATATTAAGTTAATAATGTCGGCTTTAACATCCCATAAATGACGTGCAATGAAATGAATTGACGCATGAAATATTCCCGAATTACTGCTTTCAGCTGATCTAAAATCATCGGAAATGCATCAAATAAGTTTCAATCATTCAAATAATTTTGCTCGAGGTATAATTCATATTTTTTGTTTTTATTCTTTCGAAATCGTCTGAATATAATGATTTGTTAACGATTGGCAATTGAGATTTAATTCGTTGATTGAATTCTGAACATGATTCATCGAGTCGTCAAGATAAATTAGTTGCGATCGTGACGTTGTGTGAAGTCGGTGTTGCGCATGAACTCAGTGAAATTATAATTACTATTTCATTTACAATAATTCATTTACGCATCACTGAATAGTCGTCGATTGTGAAAATGCATTTTCCACATGGTATGTTTGCTGTATATTCGTTTTGTTGCCCTACCCACTCGGGTAAGTATGTGCCTGCCCAACTGACGAGTTTCATCAGGAGCTTAAGATGATGTGCATCGGCAGCCGCACAGGCTTTGGAGATAGTCGGAACCTGGAAAAATTGACTTGATATAGTGGCGAGAGAAACTTATTGAAAGAGGACTTATTGAAAGAAATGAGTAGAATATAGTCGAATATTTAGTTGAATAGATTATATTTATTATAAAGTTGTATTTGATAATAAATATAATGTGTGGTGTAATAATAAATTGAATAAATCGTCAATTACCAATAGTACTTCTGATTACATCCTATGACATGGTGTAGATTGGTGATTCATTAATTAGTCATTTAGCTGAGCAAAAAGAGTGTGTGTTGTATTATTTGGGATTAGATTCGTCCTTGTAAGTTTCAGATATTTTATTTATCTAATGCTTATCTAATCAGCAAATTCAACTGATTATGGGTTAATGCCTCTTGATTATCCCTAATATCATATTCTCCCGTCCTTGATATCCTTCTTTCCGCATAACTAACGATATTAGCGTTAGCAATCATCTGCTGCTGTTGCTGCTGTTGCCGTCTTCATGAAATTCCTAATTCGATTATTGATTGATTAGGAAGATCATTCAGGTTTTCAGCTGATCTCTCGTATTGCTCAATGATTTTCAAAGGAAACTGATTCAAAATGAGCCCAAAAATACATTTGGCTAAACGATTGAACAGCAACAATCACAATAGATTAAATGTTAGATCAGTTAATAGCGCAGATCAGCAACTTTTCAATCAATCGTGGCAACTGATCTGTGTATTGATCGATTGATTTGATGATCACACAGGTTTTTTTAGCCGATCTCCAGCATTGCCCTAAGATTATTAGGGACAAGGAACTCGTATACAGTAGGAAAATGTTGATGACTACATGAGATTTCTTAAATCTTCGAGTGGGAATATCACATTGAGAAATTTTTGTCCTTCTAGTTCATCGTATAAAATGCTGAAAACATGTTATTCAGTTTATTTCATCTTCGAAAATAATTCGCAATTCAATAGAAAAGTTTTAAAGTTTCTCATTTTTCAATCTCAAAACACATAAAAATTGTCTGTTTGGGAAATTGAGGAAGATTTTGTAGTCACATAAACTCTCGTGTGTGTTGGGGGCAAAGGACTTTCCGCTTAGCCAGGTTAGTGATCCCTATTGAACTGAACTGATCCTTGACCTTGATCCACCTTGATCTGTTCGAGATCTCTGAGAGCCGCAGCGTTTAGACACCCCTGCAGCAGTTTCTGGGGACGGTTGGAATCTGTAAAAACTCATGCAGTTCAATCAATTTTTTCCCAAATCTTGGGGATTCAGAAATACCCAGTCACTGGGAAATGGCCTGAACTGGCCTTAAATCATTTGAATTTTCACAAATCTATGCATGTTTCAGCGTTAATCAAACAACCACCAAAATATGAAAGCATTTCTGTAGGCATTCTTTACATTCTAATGAATAGCATTGGTATTTTCACGTCATCAATTATTATCGCAGTAAGTTGCATTCATCTGGCTTAGAGAAAATTGCTTTTTTTTCATTCCCATTGAAAAATTCTATTGAAGAACTGAAATTTCTCATTTTCCGGTACTAAAAACATTTTGTAAAGGTTTTTGAAAATGAGACGTGGGATGTGAGACGTTGTCTTTAGCGAATTCACACGCTCATACGATACTTCAAATCCACGGTTTCGAGATCCCTGCCCGGATATCGTATATCCTTCCGGATCCCACATATCCGTTTGGATTTCATATATCCAAACAATGAAATCTCACAAATCGAGCACTGTCTTTCAGGGAATACTGCTGGAGAAGTCAATGCGCACATCGCAATGCTATCGTATGATGTTGTGTATTAGTGTGCTGGGTATAATTCAACAAGTTATTGGGCTCATTTCGGGTTTTCTCACAATATGGCCACTTGAGAATGTGTACGCCACAAAGGTCGGATATCCTTCCGGATATCACAAATTCTTTTAAATCCCTTTTTGGGAGGCCAATACCCTCTCAACGCCACTTCCGGATATCACAAATCCCTCCAAAAACCCTTCCGATTTCCAAAATCCTTTCAATACCCTTTCGGATATCCCGATTTCATGCTAATTCTAATCTTCCTACGGATATCACGCAACATCCTCGAACATCTCCAAAAAAAAGAACCTCCCACGTTTGAAAATTCCAGGTCCTCTCCTCGCATACGTTCACTTTTCAAAAATTTGATTTCAGGTCATAAAAAATTCGGATTTTTCAGGTTGCCGGAGCCTTGTTTGAGCCAATGTGGATGTGTATGCTGTATTTTATCTTTTTGCTATCCGTAAATCGTTTAGGAATCGTCAGTACCAGTTATGTGTATAAGAACTGGATCACGAGTATATGTAATGTGAGGATGGATCTTATTTTTCTATTAGTCTCGTCGTTTTGAGTTGATAAGGCAAGCCCCACTCCCTTCCCATTTTCAAGTCCACTCAATTGATAGGGTCGCCCTTCCACCGGACTTCAGGTCTACTCAATTAATAAGGTCACTACCTCCTCCAATTTCAGGCCTGATCAGTTGATGAGGCCACCCTCACCCCCTTCCAATTTCAGGTCAAATCAAAAGCTAAATTCAGGTCCTATCACTGATTTCAATCTTAGTCGGTTTGGGTTTTGTGATCACATTCTTGACGCCGAATGTGACAATGCGATACGATCCGTACAGTTATGCATGGCGCTACTTCCGCACCACCGAAGCGTTTATTGTGGCCATGTTTGAGGCTTGTTCTCTGACACCGCTTTCAATCCTGAGTTTGGTCAACTACATCGGTATTCTCATTGCCATTTACCGAAAGGTGAGTTCGATCCATAGCGGCGGAGCCCAAATTCAGCAGGTTTTTTCGCAAAGTTTCGTCAAATTTTCCGAAATCTTTTCAGATTTCCCCTGAAAATTTTCGGATTTATCATTCATTTTTCAGCTTTTTCATGCAATCGCTCAATTCCAGTATCTGTTTTATTCCATTTTGCATTCACAATTTTCTAGAAACGCCATCAATCCTCATCGCGTAGTATAATCTCGTCAAATGAACGCGGCATACTGATTCAATCAATTGCACTCTTTTCATTCACTACCGTTGGAGTGTTCCTTGATTTTTTCAATTTTTACCTATTTCCTCCCAACAAATGGTTGTTTTTCTCGTTGAATCTGATACGTCAAATCTCCATTGTTATGGTACCAATACTAACGATTATCTTCAATGTGTGAGTTTTTTGCGCAATTTTTTCTTTCAATATTTTTGGGCAAATTTCACCCGAATTTCCCGGAATCTCTCAAAAATCATTCAATATCTCATCAAAACCCTTCATATCATCCAAAAAAAATCCTGAACAACCCTCCAAATTCTTTCTTGCAGTTCAAGATTTCAGTTTATTCATCCATCCACTGTCCGGGGTATCCGGCGGCGAAATCCACGAAGATATCCCTCAAAATCCGAAGGCAACTTTTCAAACCTGAGATACCCTCCCCCCCTTACCTTCCCGATCTCCCAAACATTTTTGTTCAAACATTCAAATTTTGATTTTAGATCACTTCGTCGCAAAGCATTTTACCATTTAAAATATTTTATATGCTATACTTTACTCGATCAACCTCAGACCTCGATGGTTCGCAATATGGCTGGTCTATCGGTGCTGGCTCCTGTGACCCAACAAGCTACTGTGCTTACTTCACGTCCCTTATGATATTTAATACTCAATGATAATAGTAATGATGATAATAATAATAACAATAATAATAATAATTGTTGCGGCGTAACCACTGACTATTGATCTTGCGTTGATCATTATGTGCTCTGCTCAGTCATTATATGCTAGATTGTTTTCGCGTCTATCATTCTCGCGTCGAACCGTGATTGGTTGATTGCCTTTATATAAGGTCTTCTCAATCATACCACGAGTGATCATTGTTGTGTTCTGTCTCGTGTGCGTCAGCCGTGTATTGTCCTCAAAGGTCGATCTACAGTGCTTCTCCCCTGTATTCTATATTACTTCACAGACATTGTCATTGTTGTGTTTCAAGCCTAATAAATAACAACTGTTTTTCCATTGTCATCACTCGACAACACAACGGTAATAATGATAATGATAATAAAAATAATAATAATAATAATAATAATAACAATAATAATAACAATAATAATAATAACAATGTTTATTTTTAATGATACATAATAAAGAATATAAATGCACTCTTCTGTATTGTTGTTCAACATAGTACCAAGACAATAAACTGATGAAGTGAGGCGAGGAAGGTATCCTCAATTTTCGTGAATTTATCAAAATATTGGTGTTGAGGGGAAGGGATTCACCCAGGCTGTTTTTTTTGAGTTTCAAAGGGGTCATACAGGAGTGCACCAGGTTTGGGGGTCATCAAAGAAGATACTATGTCTGGTGGATCACCAGTACGATATCAGAGGATATTTGGGGATTTCATAGCGGGTCTGCGAGGGATTGGATTAGCCAGGGCAGGTACTTCGAGGGAATTCAGCCATCTATAAATCCCAAATAAATTCTCGTCTATCCATTCTAGTCTTGACGGTATATTTATGTTTGGATGAATTTTTCATGATGAGTGCTCTTCGTCAACTAGGTAAAAGCCTATCTCACTTAGTAATTGTAACGATTGTGAGGTTTCCAAAAATCGTTTATTTTCATGATTACCTCAAACTTGGGTAGTTAAACCCGCATACATAAACACAACATTATAAATTCTAACGGCAGTCAATGAATCACAAGAAATTGTTTTAAATACATCATAAAAATAATAATTAAGCCCACATACATTAACGCGAATCACGAAACACATCATAAATTCTAACAGCTGTTGATTATAAGAAGATCAGTGTAAAAGATCAGTACAAAAGAAGAATTCAACGATTCATATTCTTATTTGTATGATGTATTTAAAATAATTTCTTGTGACCATAATGAAGCGGTCACTTCACCGCAGCAGTTCGCCTGAAGGTCAGCCCGGGGCTGGAGGTTATCCTATTCGATGATCTAGACGGAACTGCACCATTTCACAACCGAAAGACGAGCCTAGAGAAGTTATTTGAGGCGGAATATTCTGAAAATTTGACAACTCAAAAGAAATACTGGGAGAAGGGGGGAGGGTTAGAGGCTGAATGTCTCTACAGGTACCGACTTCTTAAGTAAGTAAAACCAGAGTCTAGGGAATCCGTTTCAAGGTCAAATATACATCTGAAACTTGAGAGGACGACTTGAAAGGAATTCTGAAGGCAGGGAGATCAGTTTAAACATCCCTCTACAAGTCAATCACCTCGCCAGCTATTTCAAAATTTTTTTCAGTTGTGTGCCTTGCAATCCTCTCATCGAGTGACGCGAATCCAACACGATTTACTAATGTCGCAAACGGGAGTAAACATTTTAATGAGTAATTCACAAACGCAATTAGATCTGTCGTTCCATCCATTCGATTTCCTAATCCAATTACATTTCCGAGAGAGTTCACCCGCAACACATTTACCTTCATTAACGATCGTATAGTCTAACGAAAACAGTTTCATTCAACTAGATGTGACTGGATATTAGAGTTCATCTGGAAAGCTTATGTGATATGCTCAAAAAAATAAGAATTTTCAACACTATCTTATTTCAAACTCTATCTCTAGATGCCACACACACACACACGTCTAATTTTTAATTTCAGGTCACATAATCAGGTCAAATACCTCCACCAATACGGTACTTGAGCGATTATTACTTGGCTTACTTTGAAATATTTAAACGAACTGTTGAATTCAAGACTTTCTCTTTGAGGTTGTTACCCCCCCCCCCGGTCTTTTCAGTGTTAACTTATTTCATAGCATATCCTCATTGAGTACAGTAATGTTGGATGTATTTCGTACTGTAATCCTTCAATTTGTACTGTAATACAAGTGTGTTTCACGGGTCATATTCTGTGAAAATTTTGAAAACTGCGATTAAAATTGAAAATTTTTGGTTTACTTCATTTCTGACAAGGAAATCAAACTTGTTCTAATGTTCCATGCATGTTACGTATAGTCATGTTATATTTTATGCAGTATTATTTTATTCTATACCGTATGTTTACGGAATACTTCTTACTGTACACCACGGAGAGATTGTAAAATAGTGGAAATTTTACTGTTGTCGTGAAAATGCATTTTTCAATTTCTCAATTTTCTGGCGCTTATTGACGTGGAAATTTGTGTTTGGTGCGATGAAAAATCTGGAAAATTGCATCCGTAATTGAAAAATCGGAACCGAGAAATGTACACTGTGGTCTAGTTTTTAATTTCAGGTCTCTATTTAAGGTCAAGCGCTACAAATATGGTGCTGGAACGGTTGCTGATTGGATTACTTTGGATTGTGATGGACTCTGTTGGGCTAATCTTTGTGTCTTTCATCGTTACTGTATGAGTTCACTTTTGACATTCAAAAAGATGTTTTTCAGCATTCAAATATCAGTTGTTCGCTTCACAGCAATTTTAACTCTCTCTTAACTTAAAATAACACCGCAAATTTTTCAATTTTTCCGAAATTCCATACCATTTTTCCGAATTTTTCGGCTGAATCCTGAAAAGTTTCGTAAAAATTGATGCATTACTTCATTTTCCTGGATGAAATCAAACAATTTTCATCGAAAAATCACGGAAAATGTGGAAAAATGGAGCAAAAATTGAAAATTTTCAACAAAAAATCACGCTGAACATCAATTTGAGGGACAGAGTGCAGGCATCGGAAATCTTAAGCCCTCAAAAGTTTTGGATTAATTGAAGTATCCCCAATATGTCAATGAAAATTGCTTAGCGGATCAACGCTTCACATCGTTAAACGTTAATCCATTAACGTTAACGTTACATTTCGTTTTCTTTTCATCGTTGAATTCAATTCGTTACTTTTTTAAAACAACGAAAATCTCACGAAATCTCAGAAAAGAAATTTGTTGAATTGAAAAAAAAATCCATAAAAATGGATTATACTGAAAAGCAAAAATGTTTACGAGTCAAAAATTAATGACATTATGAGATGATTAACTAAGCTAATGACGACATTTTTCGGAACGCTTTCAAGCAAACGCTGTAAACAATTCAATTGCGACTTAATATTACTTAGTAATTTCATTAGATCGTTAGGAAATTAAGTTTCTCAGCGCAACGAAAATAAAATTATTGAAGAGTTGACAAGAAAGTAAAATGATTTTCAGTGTAAGTTCCAATAATTTCTGAAATTTTTCAATACCTTTGACTGTTTCAATGGGGAATTTCCAAGAGAAAGTGAATGGATTGAAACTTCGACAAAATTCGACGAGAAATGCAAAATTTTCACCAAAGTCCAACCAAGCGATTGGAACTATACGCGAAAAAATGGCAGTGTTTTCATTGAGAAATTGTGCATCTGCACTGATTGATCGAGTTGATCAAATAGTTTGGAAAGACGATGAGACTGGAGAGTAGTTATGAAAAGCATTGGAAACATTTGATCTCTAGTGATTGCATCTCCTTGATTTGGCCATAAAAATCAGAAATTTCGTTTAGAAATCGCCCGGACTAGTTGAGGCGCCTCATTGGGACCGGATGAGAAGCCCCGTCTGTTCAGTTGAGGAGCTCCGTCCGTTCAGATGAGCGATCCCAATCGTCTAGATCAAAAATTCTAAAAAAAACATACCAAAAATCTAGTGAATTTTGTAGAAATCTTACAAGTAGATCTCATTTTTTGTTTGTGATAACCAAAATCTTCAATTTTTTCAAGTTTAATCCGAACATTTTTTTAGATGATTTCTTTGCAAGCGTCAATGCGTCATATGCAATGCTATCAGCTGATATTGTTGATTTGTATATTGGATGGCATACAGCTGTTTGCAGATTCCATGACCGGCTTCATGACCATATGGCCACCGAATGGCAGATTTTCGGCGAAGGTAAGGCAGGCGGGCAGATCTCATCCCTTGATTCAGTTGAATTCAAGTGAACCCGTTATGGGATAAGTGCGAGCCTATACACACTTCTCACCTTTGACCTCTGACCCCGATCCCCAGCCCCCAACCCCGCCGCCGCCCCTTTGGCCCGGCCTCCAACTCTTCTGCTCTCGGTTTTACCACAAGTTATATTTGCCACTCCCTTCAGTTCAGTGTACGACCTGAGTTTGAAAATTTCCGCACGGTTCCGACCTAAAATTGCGGAATAGACCTAAAATATCGCCAAAATCAGAAAAAAATTTCAGATTTCGGGCGCTCTCTTCGAGCCACCATGGATTTGCATGATATGTTTGATATTTGTGCTATCGATCAATCGGCTCAGCATTGTGGCGAGGAAAAACAGACGATATGTTGTGCTTTTGTGTAAGGTGAGCAGAGTGAATGTGTGGGGGGATTTTGACCAGAGACTGAAAAGTTCTGCTAATTAGCGGAAGTTAGCGGAATAGGTAATCCACTATTTCGCTAAAATCTTTGCTGATTGCCCAATAGTTTCCGGAAAATATGCCTGAACTGCCGCCGGGAAACCAAATTCCCAAGAAATTTTCCGAATTTACCGTTAAAAATCGAATAATTTGCAAATTTCAGGTGCTAACGATTACAAGTCTAGCGATTGGTCTCGTCGTATTTCTGATATTTGCAATTGATCCCGAAGTGACAGCGCAATACGATTCGCTAACGTATTGCTGGCGCTATATGCACACTCCACGAGCCTATATTATGGCACTGAGCGAGTCATGTGCACTCACACCGTTATCATTGATAAGCCTTATCAATTACGCTATCATCATGGCCACCATCCATCAAGAGGTTCTTATCACTTCTTATCACTACGGGCAAACGGCCCCCAACCGATCGCCCTATCGTAACCAACCACCGCCCACCAATGGCCCTTGAAACGAAATTTTTGGGCGATGGTTCGGTTCGGTTCAGTTTGCTAAGGCACCCGACCAAAGCATCCCCTTCGGTTGCGGTGCGGCTCCCGTGCTTCGGAAGTCAGGGGTCCCCGATTTCCAGTCGATAGCTCTCGACTGAATTTTCGGGGGTCCACGCGATTCGGTGACCATCGACCCAACTTATTCACTTATTTGTTTACTTATTTGTGCTTTTGTCTACTTATTTGCTTGTTTATTCATTCATTTGTTTAGTTATTTGTTTATTTGTCTTATTTGTTTGTTTACTTATTTATTTGTTTACTTATTTCTTTATTTATTTGTTTACGTACTTATTTGTTTATTTACTTGTGTTTGTGATGTCAGCGGTGTTGCTGTAGTGCAGACAACGACTAATAATATAGTTTATCCACACTAATAAATAAGAACGATAATGATGATTGAGTAGAGTGATGATACAATTGACGATTGCGAAAGATGCCGACGGTGGCGAGTACAACACTAAAATAACTGCGAGCGACAACACTGACTACGCTAACAACACACTGACTGACACTGGTACACTGAGACACTGAGCTACTTATATAGGCATTGGGATTAGCTGATTACGGAACTATGATCACATATTGCCAATGGTGGTCAGAGAATACACGATATGCAAAGCACTATAGAGAGACATACAAGAAACTGTAAACAATAAACATGAGATTATGGATTTATCTGAATATCATCCTTCAATTTGTTTACTTGTTTGTTTGTTTGTTTGTTTATTTATTTGTTTACTTATTTGTTTGTTTACTCGTTTACTTATTTATTTGTTTATTTGTTATTTCAGCGTCGCAAACTGAGTGTGCAACACCGTACTCTATCACTGAGCGAACGTCGCATTCTGATCCAATCAATCGCATTGTTCACCTTCACAACGCTGTCTGTATTTTTTGATTTTTTCGCTTTCTATTTATTACCATCAACCAAATGGATGACATTCACGCTGAATTTGATACGACATGTTTGTATTTTAATGGTACCGATTCTCAATATTGTTTTCAATTCGTGAGTTCTCGAATTTTTTTTCTTGAATATTTTTCTAAAATCAGGTCTTCAGATCCCAAAGAAAAGAGCCGCAATATTTTGAGAAAACCTCTCAAAGATCTTGAATCATTTAAGATTTTCAGGACATTTTAAATATTCAACATATTTCAACGATTTTGTGGAAAATTTAATTTCAGGTTAATCCGACGAAAAGTAGTGTTCTACACAAAACGTCTACTGAAACGAATGCATTTGCGCAAATTTATCCCGTTTGGTAATCAGATTCATCCAATCACATGGGTCGCATAATTGTGCGATCAAAGAAACGCAGCGAGATCAAGTGACGTGAAGACAGAGCCGGAAAAACAAGTCCCCCCCCCACCCTCTCTGGTGACCTGAAATACTCCGCGCATCCTGAAATATCCCGTGGTACCAAAGAAATGTTCACTTGCCCACATAATATTATCTGTTATGAATAGTGAGTAAAACAATCGTTTGATTTATTGATTCACGATCAGTAAAATTAAAGTCAGCGTGCGGTGGAATACGCAGTGAAAACTTGACGTAGTATTTATTGTCCAGCTTTCAATAATAATTCGACAACAGTAGTAATAGGCCAACTTGGCACACGACAACCTCACAAATAATATTCGATTCACGATGATTATCAACAATGATGATTCAGAATAGTTCACAAGTATCACAATAACAGGCACTTTTTTACTTTGGGGGGGGTTGCACGCAAGCAAGATCGCTCATGCCACTTGGCCTACTGCGCATGGCCTCAGCCTAAGTGTGGTGACCTCAGCCTCATCTAAGCCTCGTAGCCTCAGATCGTTCGATGCTACAACAGAGGCTAGCAAGCGAGCTCAAGCTTAGGTTTAGGCTGAGACTACACTTAGCAGGCTGAAGCCATGCGCAGTAGGCCAAGTGGCGTCGGTATAGCTTGCTCGCGTGCCACCCCCCCCCCCCCCTCAAAGTAAAAAAGTGCCTAATAGCAATTGCTTTTTTCTTTCAATTATGACTTCGGAGATTGAGTAAATATTTCACAGGTATCACAATAGCAATTGCTTCTTTCTTTCAATTATGACTTCTGTCGAAATTAAGCCCTTTTTTGAATATCTCTTCAATTGAGATATTCTTGTGTGTTTATCTCTTTGAGATCGAACTTTTGTCAAAGATTTTGCATAACCGACGCGTTCTGAATAATCGAATCGAACTCACGCCCTCTGAACAGATCAATCGAATCGAACTCACGCCCTCTGAACAGATCAATCGAATCGAACTCACGCCCTCTGAACAGATCAATCGAATCGAACTCACGCCCTCTGAACAGATCGGATTCTCAAAGCCCAGCATCGTGACATCAGTACACTATCGGCCCATTGCACGATGTTTCTTATTTGATTCAAGTACTATCTCTTTTAGTACTATCATCATTCTATGCTAGCTTTTCGCGCTAGTCGCGACAACTTCGGAGATTGACAACATAGAGCACAGGCTTTCATGAATACGAATCCGAACGACGACCAATGATTTGCCACCTGCGACTTACGACCACGATCTTCCGTTCCTTCATCCTTAAGCACTTGCGTCTCCCATCTGCCCTGGAATTCATCGAAAATAGTTTCCCATAACATTTTGTTGTCGTTTAGCCATCGCTCTTGGGAATCTTTAGCCTGTAAGATTTGATTTAAACATATTAAGCACTTTGTTTGGGTTATATTTCAAATTCATGACATTTATATGTTATGTTTTGAGAGTGAGGTGCTTGACTTGGTTACAATTCATTTATTCAACAACGATACGTAAATTATAACAAAATGAATAGTAAAAATAAAAATGATAACAATAATGACAACAATAACAATATTAATAGGAATAATAATAGTGGTAATAATAATAGTAACAGTAACAACAGTAGTAAACACCATAATAGTAATGTTAACAATAATAATAATGACAATAATAACAACAATATAAACAACAATAATCACAATAATAATAAAAACAACAACATAACAACAAATTAATCGTCTAGAAGCTCAGATAATTCCTTTTTCGAGAGTCGTCCTCTCTTGAACTTCTTCAACAATGCCATATCGCTAGCCATTTCCTCCCAGTCCTCTTCCTTACTATTATTTGTACTGTCATCATCTTTAGAAATTTTTCTTTTCCTTTTGCTTTCTATTGCATTTTCCATTTCCATTTCTTTTTTCTGAAAATTTGAAACAACCAATTGGAATACGAATGTGAATAACTGAAAAATCCGATGAAAAACGACCTTTTCGGATGCATCTTTCTGCGCTTTTTCCAGTGATTTTTCCTCATTTTTCAGTTTTCGTTGCTTCAGACGTTGAATTTCCCTCGATTTTTGCTGGAATTTTATTTGCGATGTATCAATTTCATCGGATCGTTTGAATGCACTCAAATCGCGGTCTTTCAACTCGGGCATTCGAGGTAGCCTCAGCAAACTGTACGCATGCGCTAGACCGACCACATTTAAATCTGCAAATATTATTTATTACTATTATTATTAATTACTATTTATTAGAACATTTTATGATTAATAATTATTATTGGTACACTTTACTATAAATGAAAAAAATTCCAAAAAAAACACATACTTTGCAATCCACAAACAATACCACAATCGTGTTTCACATACGATTCGATCATCGATACAAACGCTCTGGTACCACATTCCAGGATATCGCTGCAAAATTTTTCAACTTTTTTTTTGAATTTTCACAAGAAACAAATCAGTAACATTTGTGGCAAATTACGTACTCAACTTGAAAGGTCCGCCCACAAACATTGGCAAACTGCCAAACCACAGAAAACTCCGCCCACAAATATTGGAGAGTTGCCAAACATTTCAAAATTCTGCTTGCGTCGAAACTAAGCCCTTTTTTGAATATCTCTTGAGTTGAGATATTATTGTGTGTTTATATCTTTGAGATCAAACTTTTGTCAAAGATTTTGCATAACCGACGCGTTCTGAATAATCGAATCGAACTCACGCCCTCTGAACAGATCAATCGAATCGAACTCACGCCCTCTGAACAGATCAATCGAATCGAACTCACGCCCTCTGAACAGATCGGATCCTCAAAGCCCAGCGTGCACACCCCTACACTATCGGCCCATTGCACGATGTTTCATATTTGATTCAAGTACTATCTCTTTTAGTACTATCATCATTCTATGCTAGCTAGTCGCGACAGCTGGAGCAATAAAAAAATAGCTAAAAAATTCTCCTACCGATCTTGAACGGCCATTTTGATGGTCCTAGTTCGCAATTCTTCAGCTTTCAACGCATTCGATGTTTTGATTTTAATGTTTTCCATACGCAAACTCTCATATTTGGATATGAATTCAACGTAACCGCTCTCTTCAGTGGTTAACAGCAGCAAATTTTTGCCCGGACGTCCGCTACGTGCACACCGTCCTGCACGATGCACGAACCAACTGAAATTGGCGGCTGGTCTCGAACGGAACTATACAGTAGCTATGAAGCAGCGTATGCGCGCAGATGCGTGCGACAATGGGCGGGGCTTACGGCCGATTCGGTGCGTCTGAGAACGCCACAACATAGCCGCCTGGGGTAGCCTGGCCCCCGTCGCATGGAATAGTTACAATAATAACAATAATAAATATAATTAATAATAATAGATAATAATAAATATACGTAATAAATATAATGATTATAATAAATAATAATAAATATTAACGAAGATTCTCGGGGTATGTCGAATTGGATAACACAATCAATATCCTCGATATCAATACCGCGCGACATTAGATCCGTGCACAGCATCACTGATTTTGGTGTTTTTTTGAATAATTCTATCTGAAATATTGTATTATTTTAGTTATTTTTGTTTGGCAATTTGCCAATACCTGTGGCAAATTGCCAAACAAAAATTAACATAAAATTTATGCAATAAATTATTACTATTATTTATTATTGCTATTTTTTATCGTTACTAATATTCAATATTATTATTTATTTTTGTGCATTAACATTATGTAAAATAATAAAACTCCCGACTTGTTGTTCACGATTTTTCTTCTTCTTTCCATGAATTCCGAAAATTTTTCGCTTTTTCAAGAAACGTTCCATTAATTTTTTGAAATATTCTACACAGAAACGCGTGGAGACAAATATTAGCATCTTGCTATTTGGCTCGTTTCGGATATATTCCAGTAACGCTGAGAATTTTTCATCTGCGGTGACAATCTGAAATATTTATTATTATTTATTTTCATTATTATATTTATGATTATTATTATTATTAATTATTATTATTATTATTATTATTATTATTACTATTATTATTATCATTATTATATTTATTATTTTGTCGATCATTATTTTGTATTGATTATTATATTGTTATATTTTACCTAAAATCATTATTTAATATCATTTTCAGACTTGTGCACATAATCTACTGCTTAGCGGTGGGCGGAGTTTCTTTGTCGGCATGCCAGGTTTTTAATTACAAGCTCCGCCCACTGCTGTGCGCGTGCGTTTGGTGATGACGATATTCGTCGTGATATCCAACATTTATTAATAAATAACAAAAACAATAAGAAGTAATATTAATAATGAATAACAATAATTAGCATTAATAATAAATAATATAAATAGAAATAATTTACTGAATAAAAGCACTGCAAAGACTGTGGCAGGACGTTTTGTTTCTGCTGAATGACGTCATTTTCGGATATTTTGAGTGGTTCGGATTCCGTTAGTGTGATCCGTACGGAATTTCTGAAATTTAGAAATAATAATTGAAGGATGGTGCTGGGATAAACCGATAATTGTTAATTGTTTGCGGTTTCTTGTGTGTCTCTCTATAGTGCTTTGCATGTCGTGTATTCTCTGACCATCTTTGGCAACTCGTGACCGTCGTGTTGTAATCAGCTATATCTCAACAACTATATAAGTAGCTCAGTGTGGTTATATCAGTTCCTCTGTATTAGTCAGTCAGTGTGTTGTTCGTGTATCCAGTGTTGTTGTTGTGTATGAACCATCATCGTCACTCAACCGTCAGTGTATCTTCACTCTACTCAACCATTATTATCGTCTTTATTTATTGTGTGGATAAATCATATTATTAATTGTCGCCTTCGCACCAGCAACACAAGTAACATCACGAACGGTGTCAGCTAACATCACAAACAATAATAAATAATAAAAATACGAACAAATAACAATAAATGATAATAATTATTAATAATAAATAATAATAAATAAATGCACCTTAGGCCGAATTTAATCAGATCTTCCAGTTCCTTCGCTTGAGTAGCCGAAAATAGACCAGTCCGACGCTGCTTCGGCAAGTTCGACAAAATTTCACTTATACTGAAATTAATTTCAGGTTGGAATCCAAATATCGCATCAAGTTAGCAAACGCGCGCGTGCGTGTGGCAGTGGGCGGGACTTACGAACATTTATTATTTATATTATTATTATCACTAGCATAAATATTTATTACTATCATTTATTGCTAATTATTATTGTTTAGATATCAAAGTAAGCTCCGCCCACTGTCGCACGCAACCGCTGCGCCGCACGCTCGCGACCAACAACGTTCACATTACAACATACAAATACAAATGATAATAATATAAGATAGTAATAAATAATAATATATAACAATAATTATTATATATAACATTAATAATTATTATAAATAATAATAATAATAATTATAATAGTAATAATAAACCTCCTCTGGAAACCAGTGTCAATGAATCGATCAGCTTCATCAATAATTAATATCTCCAGTGACTTTAAATATTTTTTAATATTATTATCATCCAAGTTCATGATTTGTTCTAAACGTCCCGGTGTGGCGATTAGTATTGTCGCTCTGCAATTGAGCATTACATTTATTATTATTTATTATTTGTTATTTATTACAATTATTATTATTACTTATTAATATTGGCATTATTTGTTTCAACTATTTATTATTATCTATTAACATTATTATTTGTTATTATTATTTATTGTCATTCATCTTTAACTATTATTATTGGTTATCATTATTTATTATCATTAATTGTTATCATTTATCACCATTATCATTATTACTTATTATGATTAATTATTCTTATTACTTACTGCCATTCGTTAGTATTTATTATTATTACCATTATCATTGACTGTTATTTATTATCATTGCTTATGATTATTTAATATTATTATCAGTGTTGGGCAATAGCGCGCTATTCCGCTAGTCCGCTAATAGCGAATAGCGGAATAGCGATATCGGAAGTTCGAGTAGTTAGCGGAATAGCGATATCGGGAACGGCGCTATTGCTGTTCGATAGCGGGCAACTTCCGCTATCAGTTTATTTACAGTACAGAATCTGTTACAACAACAAGCAATCATGACTTCTTCGGCGTTATATCAACGCCTGTCGACAAATCGCACGAAAAGTCCTTGAAAAAGAGAGCAAAAAAGATCGTTGAAGAATGGTTAGATGGAGAACTCGAAAATAGTCTGGGGGATGCAACTTTTATGAATGACACGCGCTTCGTTAAACTGTTTATCAGGTCCACATATTGTTGGTCATACTTGTTTTAGCTACTTTATAATGTTTTCCATACTTGTTTTAACAATACTTGTTCATCACCTATTGTTTCTACTTCAGATATTAATACCTCTAGCATGACTTCAAGTAGTTAAAAATTTCAGATATAACACAGGCATGCCTTCTGGGGCACCAGTGGAGCGCATGTTTTCGCTAGGAAAGGATATCATGCGAGCGAAGCGGTCGAGAATTTCCGATGGATTATTCAATATGTTGATGTTTATCAAAGGAAACGAGAAATTATGAGCATTTTGGGCGCTGTTTTGATGATGTTTTCGCTGTTGAACTGTTGTGTTTCATGCTGTTGTGTTTCTGTTGTTGTTTTTTTATAACATGCTGTCGACCAAATTTAATGATATGACATTCGACTCACTGATTGTGAGGTAGTTTTCGAAAGTGGCACTTTAGGAAGGAGGGGATTTTTGGTGATGATACTTCAGGAAAAAGGGGATCTTTTTGTGACAATACCCTACGAAGAACATTTTTTGATGATAATACTGTTGCGGTTTTTTGTTATGTTCCTGTTGTTTCTTCATAATGTGCTGTTGACAAAATTTATTGATATAATATTCGGTGTGCTCATATAGTTTGTATGTTTCTGTTGTTGTCGTTTTTTCACAATATGCTGTTAACCAAATCTACTGATATGATATTCGGTTCACTGACATAGTTTTCGAAAGTGACTGATGAACTTTCGATGATGTTTTTGCTGTTAAGATGTTTTGTTGTGGCCTTTTTTAATGATGCTGTTGTTGTTTTAATGTTGTTTGTGTTCTATTGTTTTAAATTTTTTTAATGTTTAAATATGTCCTATTGTCTTAAAATATAATTTATGTTCTCGTGAAAATCTACTTTCGTAATGTTTCTCACATTTAATTCAAAAATGCGTGTTGATTAATGAAAATTTTGAAGCATTTAGTGGTGTTATGAGGTTTTTAAAGTAGGCGATAGCGATAGCGATAGCAATAGCGGTAGCGACAGCGCTCCGCTATCGATTCGGTGGGTAATAGCGATAGCGGTAGCGGACTAGCGGAAGTCTTTTCGATAGCGGAATAGCGATAGCGCGCTATCGTTC
>JAPYMA010000090.1:0-34585 GCA_035041965.1 Anisakis pegreffii | reverse complement strand
AAGTGTATAGGGTCCCTGCACAACCCACCCGGATACAATTCGATGTTACATGCTAGGGTCAAGCTCGAGTTTGATGCTCTGCCTTGGAAATAAGCTCTCTTCTTTGCTGAGATTAGGATAGACTATAAAATACCAATGATGCGTGGCGTGACAGCTGCATAAATGTTTTTCCACGTGTTACCACACATTACAGCGAAAATCCACAAGGTATCGTTATCTGCAGTTTTAACGAGTTTAGAATCATCATGACGGCAGCTGGTGTAGTTTCATACTATTGAATTTGGGGGAACTCAACAGCTAAATAGGTTGAGGTCTTGAAACTATTGCTTGCATCGTAGCTAGGAAAGAAGAACCTGAAACTGGAAGGGTTTTCGAATTACGGATTTGAGAAGCAACTTTGAAAATGTGCTAGTGCAACACACCGTTAGAGATAAAGCAAGATATGTCTAATCATAGATTCAGGAACGTTTCATGAGAGGGTCGTGACACATCCTAGGGCGTAGTGAAACAAGTCTGTAGCAATGATTTAGATTGTTTCGAAAAACATGATGGTATGACGCTCGATTAGGATGCTGCATTCGCCTGAAAGGAAAGATGGTTTAGGAAATCATGCACAGTGTCTGTACAACGCTTCTGATTTTACATGCTTATCCTTCTTTCTATCTAACAACAACTGAGTGAAGTAATTTGTGAATATAACCACGCGAGAATGATGTAACTGAAATGGGGAATTGCTGATTTGAAAATAGCAAGGAAATGAGCGAATACTCTTGCAAATACTAAAATAAATCAGTTGGTCTCCCGTTGGTTGCGTTAGCTGTGGGCGTGGCTCGTTACCGTAATCACTTAGCTCCGCAGGCACTAATCCCATTGGATGCATTAACTGTGGGCGTAACTAGTTACCGTAGCCATTTAACACCGGACGTACTACTCCCATTGCTTGCCTTAAGTATGGGCGTGGCTAAACATTCCTAAAACGCTTCGTAAACAGATTGAAAGTGAAACTCATAGTAATAAGGACAAACGCAATAATAATAATAAATATAGTAATTGTAGTGATAATAATGATAGTAACACTAACAATGATAGAAAATTATACAAATATAATAATAAATATAATAATAATAATAATAATCAATAATAATAATAAACATAACAATAATATAACAATGGTAATTTATCTCACTGCAGTATTCAAAAAGAACAGTTTAAAGAACAGGCAGAGTTTGTTGAAAACCGTTATATTCTGTTTTTTTGGGCTAAAAAACGGCCCTATTCTATTCCAAACTGTTCTTTCCTCATTTACGAACTGTTCTATTCTATTCCACGGAGCAGAACAGGAATAGAACAGTTTAAGTGGAATAGAGACATCACTGATCATGGTACAACAATAGTATTCACAGCAATTACAATGTAGAAGAGAAAATAGCTCGGATAATAATTATAATGAAGAATACGATATTTGTAGCGGGGATCACCATAACAATAATGACAAATGGCATCGCTAAGGTTCCCAAGTTAAGAAGTTGCGATTTTACTGAAACATTTGCACAACTGATATTGGATAACTGATCAACATTGGATAACCGAATACATTGAATAACTGATCAACAAAATAATTGATCAATTCAATAAACCTTTCAAACTGTGAATTCATTTTTAACATTTTTCATAATTTTTTCCGTACTGTTGCTTGGATTTTTTTGATGACGTGTGACCATTCATTACCGAACTTGTTGGGATTTGTTATCTTTTCGAGTCTTCTTGACTTTACTCAACCATATGCGCTCGAGCTCCAAGACGAATTCCATCAACACTTGCCGTTGCGGATGTTTCATTTCTTATAGAAGCCATTCCATTAGGCTGTTCTGCACGTATGATAATCAAATTCTTGCGTGTTATTCCCATGAACAACTCACAAACAACGTTTCAATGAGTGGTTTTGGTATTGAAGACTGTTCTTAGCATTTCAAAATGATCACTGCCTTCATTGCGATTCGACACTCCGACCGACTGCACATGACATTTTCTAAAATGATTCAAGTTTTTCCGTAAACGTTGCGATACATGTCAGAAGTCACCCGTTAATGTACACATTTAATCGCTATTTTGTGAAGCTATTCAAAATTATGGTCATATTACAACTCACACATACATAACAGCTTTGCGTTCAGAAATTAAGAGTGAGTATCTCAACGTCAATACGAGTCATTAATGAGCACTCAATCCCAGCCCATTTGCATGAAAATGTCGGATTTCTAGAACTCGATAAATAGGCATTAGAATTTGTAGGCAATCACGTAATCAGCGATTTCGGTAGTTCCTAGTTGTGGGATAATTTACATGCGTCCGTTCCTTGTTGGAACTGAGAGCAAAAGATAACATTCACTGAAGTCATAACTGATCGCAATGAGCGAATTCGATTTCCTTACTTCCGCGCAATAAAGATACGCATACTGTAATTTATCCAATGATTCTCTTTTGTGCAATGAATCAGTAGAATTCAAAAACAAAGGCGTAAATAAATTAGCAATTATAAACTAAGAAGAGAATTCGAATATGTAATAATGGATTAAATACGTTTTTCATCGTCCCTTATAACACAAGTCTCTTTGAGTGTGAGGGAGGATGGACTTCCTTGAGAGATGACGATAGAGTTTTGCAGCGCTTGTTTCTTGAAAATGAACTCAGATTTTGCCATCTTGGCTTACTGGTCGGGAATACCTCTCGAGGAGGTTCATTTCATCCAAGAACGATCAGATTCAGTGCGGTCCCATATCCGCTAGAAAACGGCCAATAGCAGTGTTCACTTGCCAAGAACTGACCTTGCAACACGACCTCTCCAATAGACGATGATTGGTAGAGCAACAAAATACAACGGCATCATATCGACATAAACAGGCGGTAACCTTATGGATGGTTTTATGCAAATAACTGCTGCTAGAGTTATCAAACTGCATGTGGCATTCGTTGCAGCTAGAGGCACCAGCTTTAACCCTGATTCGATATTCTGTTCAACCTAAACAATTTTAGTATGTCTATAGAAAAAGTTCAATAGTTCATTACCAACATATGTCTTTAAAAACTCGTTATGTGACCAAGACTACATTACGGGCAAGTGAAAAAACCCTGTTAAATGGCCGCTCCAATCGCCATCACTTAGCATGTTCAAAATTGTGGCTTAACTGATGAAGTGATCTTCAACGTGGGTTGCAGCTTTCAACAATCTTTGAAGCGTGACCAAACCTGATATTTATGTGAGAGTGTTGCCGCAATTCTTGCGGTACTTTTCTTCCATCGAACACTCTGCGTATGAACAACGATGAATATAGCAATGACAATAAGTTCACCGAACGTGACTCCACCGAATATCTGGATATGACAATATCATTTGATTTAATTCAGATGCAGACCATCTCAATTAATGATCACTTCAGTGAGCAAATTATGATTCCGCTTTCTTTTTAGGAGTAGAAATTAAATTTCCTAAACCTTGAATAGAAATTCATTTCAGTGGGAAAATGCACGATATTTCTGCAAAGAATGTTTTGGACACATTAATTTACGATAGACTTTTTCTTAACTCCAATAAATTTCTCGCTAAATGAGTGCGAGATGGAAGTTTTAACATATTTAGTGGAAATCTGATTGAATCATACCGTCAATAGAACTTGTCTTGCCTTCGAGCTAATGTAAAAAACAACAACGTCGACTATTCCAAGCGAAGTCTGAAATTTCACAAAGATATTTTTCTCATCCATTTTCATGTCCTATGGCGGTTCATAATATTCATAATTAAGCACTATAATGTTGAGCATTATCATGCCATGAATAAATTCACTATTTATTATATAATATAATTATCCGATATTTAAAAAACAACCACATTTAAGCTTACAGTCATTCCATATGCATTATCATAAAACATTAAAAATGGTAACAGGTCAAAAATGTCTTTAAGTAGGTTGTTACCAATATTTTATTCAAGACCTTCCCGGAATATGTTCGATGAAGCTTAGAGAACTGAGAAACGATGGAGCTTAGAGAATTCTTTATGGAAAATAAAAATTTGAGCTTTGCCTTTTCTGATGCTTACGTTCACAAAATCTTATCAAACTGAACCTAGATATATAATTGGTCTTGACTGAGCATCGAAAGATCCATCGATACACTCACACTGATTAACGACAGAATGATGCCCAATACGCAGCTTCTCCCTTCATATTTTTCAGCTTTTATCGCTGAATAAATCTTTTCAATCGTGAGTGACAGCATAGTCATCCTGCTGGTTACGTTGCCAAATACATACCCAATCGCCATGTATGGGAATGCCTTGAATGTTGGATGTAGACAAATCTGAATTCACAGACTTGAAATCACGTCCAACTTCACTGATTAATTCGAGAATATTCACAAGATACTGAACACCTTTTCCAATATTTCTTCAGTTCGAGTTTGGATGCAGTTTTTTTGCGTCATTCTTTGCTCACATAAATTCGAAGCTGTTTCTAAGAGCCGGCTGTTTGCGTCTTACAACAGGTCAATATCAAGAACTTTATTTTGGGACTACTTTGAAATACCACGAGGATTTCATCTGTATTCTTGAAGATACGTGGATTAGAAATCGAAATTCCATTAGGATCACATTCAAAAATAACACATTCGCGTTGTCGATATATCAATAAGAGAGAAACATTTGAAAATCGAACATAATTGCTGATCGCAGTTCCAGTTATCAACGGTAGAATTGAATGAAGATAGATGATAGCAAATGCAACTGCAAATGAACACAACGCGGATATCGTTGTAACGAAGTAATGAAGCAGCAGCAGGATCTTCTCATTTTTGTGTTGACGGGTTTTGGCTAACTGAAATGTGCATTCAAATAGCCTGATGGTGCGCAGTTTGACGTACACAGTTCGTGGTTATTGCGTGAAATAGATTAAAGCAATGAGAATGAAGATAATTTGGCGGATGATAAGAGTAATATTACCAACAATAATATCAGCAATTGATTTACAAGGAAACTGTAAAATTATGTTTTGGTATTCGAGTGATTTGAGCATCTGCGCAGATCGTTTGTAAACAGAGGCGTTGGAAGGTTGTATTCAATTCCATTAACGAGATTATATCATGATTGCTGGAGTTTGAAGGAGGTATGCATCAATGTAAACTTACTTCTCTTTTGAAATCCATTGGAATAAGTAGCACTCCTGAGCCAGACAGTAACGCTTTGGAATATAAACTAATCGAAAGTAGGGCAGTTGAAGTATACCCTCGTTCAAAACAAGACGGGTTTGTGAAATTCATTTCGCCCATGGTCACCAGAATGCAACAGAAATTTCAGTACGCACCTGAAGATACTTCAGGCATTCGGTAGAAAAACGATCGCAATGAGATCAACTGAATTGATGAGAAGATGAATCAATGCACACTCATCGAAAACGAGAATTTCAAAGAAGTGCCAATAGAATGGTCAATTTTGGCTGAGTCAGAATGCATTGGAGAAAAAAACAGTGAATCAGTAACTGGCTAACAAACAGCTCAATAAATATGTGATTAAATGAACCGAAGTATATTTGCTACTGGGGCAGAAACTAACGGACTGAAAAGAATCACTAATGATTTGTGGAAAGATCATGCAATGTTTTCCAAGATTAAAAAAAAATAATTGGACACTAAAATGTTGAAATGAAAATAAATGAACTCATTGCAAACGAGGCTATAAAACTGTCTAATACTAAGGGTCATAATGACGTACTGAGATTTTCATGCTCACTAATAAAATTAACGGATATGAGACAAAAATGAAAAAAATATCGATATGATCATACGTTGAGAAGTATTAAGTATTTGGAAGAGGAATAGGTAATATCTTTTGCTTAATATGTAATATTAAGAAGGCAGCTTTCTGGCAGATCAAATGAGCAACAATGTCAATTATTTCAAACGACGTCTGAAATTTCAGACAGCTATTTTCCCAATCATCTTAACATCTCATGACGGGTCGTAAAATTCATAATTGAGCTTTACAATGTTAAATTTTATCATGTCATTAATGATAACGAGTTCTACTTAAGAAGCGCTATTGGAGTTGAGGAAAAGTGAGTGGTGAACAAATCTCGGAGCCTTCTGATGGCAAGGAAAACGTTTGTTATATTATTTCGAAATCCACTGAAATATAAACTGCAAAACCATATAAAGATGAACGAATGGGAGAAAGTCTGCGCAGCAGTGAATTACGTGCATAAAACCAGGGAACAAAACGAAACCATAGTCAAAAATGGCTATGGGTCATCAGAACAAGAAAAACTATGGCCATTCTGAATATTCTCATATGTTACTCATTTGTTCACATACTGTTCATGTTCATTTGCATGATAGGTGAGCTTCAAACATAAAATGTTTGATGCCAAGAGAACTTTTATTAGAAAAACGTTCAAACGATTGATATATTCAAGCCTAACGTCTTCTCAGATTTGCCAGGAAGCCTAATGACATTTGTACATATTTCGATCGAGCAGAATCTCTGCTTTCTAAAAATGGAAATCCTACGGGAAAATTCCGCCTCTGCGAAGAGATATAGCTATTTAACCTACGTTATAGGGCTTGGCAAATTCAAACATACCGTACCCTCAGCTTTGACCAGTAACATATCAATTCCTTCACACCCATCGATCGAGCAGAATCTCCGCATTCAGAAAAATATATATCTCCTCGGGCGATTTCGCTTAGTTGAGGAGCTATAGCCATTTTATTAAAGCTCACTCAGCTAGCGCTGAGGTGCTCACTGATATGCATTTGGTCACTATAGATCAATGCATATTATACATTACTTAAGAAATATGGGTTTGATACATTCAAACCTACTGTCTTCTCAGGTTTGAAGGGAATCCTAATCACATTTCTACATATTTCGAACGAGCAGAATCTCTGCTTTCTAAAATTGAAAATCCTACGGGAAAATTCTGCCTCTGCGAGGAGATATGGCTATTTAACTTATGCTATAGGGCTTGGTACATTCAAACATACCGTACCCTCAGCTTTGACCAGTAACATATCAATTTCTTCACACCGATCGATCAAGCAGAATCTCTGCATTCAGAAAAATATATATTTTCCCGGGCAATTTCGCTTAGTTGAGGAGCTATAGCTATTTTATTAAAGCTCACTCAGCTAGCGCTGAGGTGCTCACTGCTTTGCATTTGGTCATATTATACATTACCTTAGAAATATGTGTTTGATACATTCAAGCCTACCGTCTTCTCAGGTTTGCCCGGAAACCTAATGACATTTGTGCATATTTCGTTCAAGCAGAATCTCTGCTTTCCAAGAATGAAACGCTTCCCGGAATTTTCGCCTCTGCGAGGAGATCGTTCTAGTCTTTCACTTGCTCTAATATCTCTCCTCGCGCGACGCGGTGGTGACTCCGCCCTCCTTCCGCCGACACGCGCATATTGCGAAGTGCGTACGCACCTGTTAGACCACACCCCATTTTTACTTGAGCTATATTGCAGGATTCCACTGAATTTACTTCTGGCTATCAATTTTATTGTTTTGATTCTTATTTATTTGACGAAACAATGGATATCTTCAACAACTATCTGTATATAGCCGGAAAGTGCATGATTTTTTATTAATTTATTGTTTTTCGCTTTCATTTATTTGTTTTCTTTGAAAATAAAATTCAAATTTTCTGTTGATTGTAGGGAGTTTAATTCTACGAACATTTCCAACGGTGCCTCATCGTCTTTCAAAATTATTTTCTATGGAAACGTTAAAGACGTTCAGCTGATGTTAATCAATTATTTTGCGATGACGATATCTGTGCAAGCATCAGTGGTTATGTCAAAACGACTTCTGAGAACTTCCATACGCTCAGTGAAGCAAATCACCTCAGCAACTCGGATTGAACCTTCTAAGAGTATCGCAAAAAACGAGCCACAATGTTCGTATGTTCCACGCGAACCATGCACATCAAAGGTTAATTATTGACGTATTTGCTCCATAATTTATATTTTATTATTCAATGAATTTATTGAAATTGTTGAATTGAAGCTAGAGAAAAGTTCGAGATCGTGTTAAAATATTTAGTCTTCCCTTTTCGGTTTTTTAATCTCCCCTTCGGATGCATGATGATAACTCTAATAATATAGTATCGACGGAATTGCTGATGATATATTATTTAAGATTAGTATATTTTAAGATTGATGAAAGCCTCGTGGAAGAGCCACCTGTATTTGACAAGAAGTTGATAACACATTTGGAACGTCTATCCTTGGTGAGATTCAGTGACGAAGAAGCAGTGGCACATCTGAGGAAAGCGGTCAAATACGCGAATCAGTTAAAATTGATCGACACAACGGTCGGTTTCAGAAAAAAATTCTCGTTATTACTGGTCATTGTTCCGTCGTTTTTGCCATTTTGTGATTGATATTAGTATTTTTTCATGTTTTCATTGATATAACTGCAAAGTAAACATAAATAGCGTCTTCCACATCGATTTCTGATAGTTACTATTACTATTATTTCAACTTTTACGTTATGACATTTTACTAAAGATGACGAGATTGTAAGCTTTCAATGCTATTTCGGATGTTTTTGTGTACGTTTTTGTTATTAGATGTTGATTGTATGGTCAGCTTGTTATGGAGGAATTTTATAGGGTGTTGAACCAATGGAAACAGTCCTAGAAAATTTGGAATGTCCGTTGAGAGAAGATAAAGTCGAGCAAACGATTTCAAAGCAAGAGGTTAGAATGCATGTTGTAGTGTGATGCTATTTTATAGTAATCATCATATAACAACACGTATTCATCGTAATGGATAAGTGGAATGGATTCAATTCCAGAGATATATTTCGATGTAATCAAATGTTATTTGTGGTATGCTGCATTTAAAGTGGATTGGCCTGAGGTGAATACGTGTGATTAAATTTAGGATGAATAACTGTATGCAATGCATGATAGGGTGCTTTATGTTAATACAGCGGTTTTAAGATACTATCAAATGCGGTCGAATTGGTCGAGGATTATTTTGTGACGCCACCAGGAAATATCCCTTTGGAGGAATCTCCAGCGAAGTTGGATCTGAGGAAAGTGAACGAGTGGGATTGGCTCGCGATGGATAAAAAGAACTAGAAAGCTATTTGAACAATAGCAGCCTCAAATCAGACGTTTCTGTATGTGATGAAAATGTTTTTATCCTTTTAGTATTATTGTTATCCTTTTATTGTGACACATCCTTTATTATATCCCGTATATCAATCGTACAAATATTTAATTACTGTTTTTATTTATTACAGTCATTTTAGTATCATGTTTAAGCTTTTATTATTGTTGTAGTTATTCTCTTGTTATTAATTTCATTGCTGTGCGCATATGACTGTTACTGATGATGTGTGTTGTTGTCGTGATTCGTTCTTGGCAATTCGATTAGGTGAAGAAATCGTGGTGTACAGTTGTTTGTTTTGTCAATATAAGTATATATCTGAATGTATGTGATATAATGTATGTGTTAGTTTAGAATGATAGGTAATAAATAATTCTCAGTGGAATATCTCCTTTTGTTCCAAGTGTTGTTGTTTCACTTTTCGGTACTAATCCACTTGAATTCATTCATCTTATCGACTGATCAGTGCATTATTCAACAAACTTCAATTTTTCGATGCGATTATTGAAATGCAGCGGGTGTTTTCTGTGTAGAATTTCAACGATTTAACATTTCTGAACTTATGGTTAAGTTTCAGTTATTGCAATCGTAGAATCGCGTTTTTCGCCAGTATTTTGAAGATGGCCGAATCAGCGATACCTTTGCCGGATGAGCCGTCAACGAGTGCCAGTCGTCAGAAGAATTTTATCAAAACATCAGATGCTTCGGCGATCATGGATCTCAAAGGGGAACTGTACAGGAAGAGAGCCGAGCAACGAAGTCGAGCTGAAGCGCGTATGACACAAACTGCACCAAAAAGGGTTCGTTTCATATCTCAAATTCGGTTTAGCTCAGAAATATTCTAATTCTAAACCTATATTTAGGCTCAGGCTTAAGTTCAAGTTCTCAATTCAGACTTTCAAAGGGTGCTGTAGATCTGAATTTTTTTTCCTCCTGCTTCGATACGTTGAAAATTTTCTTTTTGTCGTACATTGGTTCCGAATATTTTGATTGAAAAGCTGTATTCGTTTACTGATTATTGTAAATTTTTGTTGTTGAGAGGATGGAAGTTTGCATTGGTTAAACAGGAAAGTTTTTTCGTTTCAGAATATTCTACTGATGACAAAGGAAGAAGAACGCCAAAAGCTGGAAGAAAGTAGCAAACGACAGAAACGAATCGAAGATTTAGAGAAGGGCTTAAGAGAAGAGGAAGAGGCCCGATTGAAAGCGAAGAAAATTTTAGAGGAGAAAAGTGAAATTTATAATCGACTTTCGAGAGGTGAAAAACTCGCCTATGGTATGTATGGTTTGGTTGCTTCATTTATTAACTTATTCATTTCTTCATTCATTCATTTTCCAATTACGTTGGAAATGCGGGGAGCCATTAATAGAGTAAACTAGCGAATTTATTTCGATCAGTGGCACTTTTTTGACTACTGATAAGACGATGTTGTCAGTAGAAACTTAAGTTAATAAACATTGGTAATCGCTAAGTTAAATGCTTGCATTTGGAAACGATTGGGTAGGGGATACAGTTAAGGATACGAGTAAAATGCCTCTCCGCATTTAACTATTATTCATTTGTATTTGATGATTTAAGCTCATTTTTTATTATTGACGAATTGCACGATTAGTATATGAATGGTGTAATATGATTAGTTTATAGAAGATGGACAGTCTGTGGAATTCATGGTTGACTTTGAGGCGAAGAAACGTGAAGAAAATGAACGGAGAGAAGAGGAGTTGAGACGTGAGAAGGAGGAAGCAGAGAAGAATGAGGCGACTCATTTTGTTGCGAATGAAGGTGATTTGTAAAAATATTGATGTTGCAGCTTTTAATTTCATTGCTTTTTTGTTGTTTTTGAATAGAGCCAGATGAGCTTCAATGTGCGTACCCGTGTGGTTTGGATTGTTGAAATTAGAAATTTTGTTCGGGGAGCTTAACAATCAGATATATTGTAAATGAATATGTGGATATTCGGTCTTTAACGGTTAACAGGTTTGATGTTTAATTCTTAAATGATACAGTCGCACTGAATCTTTAGTTCGGTTGATATGACCATCTGATTTATCTGATGTAAAATTGTAGAACAACGGGTTTATGGTGTTTCACATGTACAGTTCTCGATTAGTGAGCAGAAACGACAGCAGCAAATGCAGGAGTTGTTGGACTTGACCAAGGTAATCATTAATTTCTGCTGGTTTTCGATTCAGTTTTGATTTTTCCAATTGATTTTCTTTGATAATTAAGCGTTTTTGTTGAGGATTTAATTATCTATGAGTGAAAAGGTGTCGCAATAATATTCAAACCACAATAGGGTCGTGAAGATTTATCAGTATAATGTAAGGTGTTGAATATTTATTCATAAAGGTGGCGATACGTTTGTGTTTGAGTGGGTGGATGAAGAGGGGTTGACTTAATTCGATAGAGGAAATTCACTTTAGTGAGTAGACGTTTATGGGAGTTTCAGAGTGCGTTGATAAATGATTTTGCTGTTGATTATAAGAAATAATTCAGAAAACAGAAGAGGAGAGGGAGAAACGTAAAAGGTTATTGGAAGAAAGGAAAAGAGCAAAATTGGAACGATTGAATGCAGTTCGATTGAGGAAAGGTCTCGAGCCGTTACCGATGCCGGGTGAGTGAAAAATGTTTCGTTGTTATGTAAATGAGTTGGTATTCGTTGCGATTTCAGGACTTGTCTTCCAGTGATGTGATGAATTTGCTTGCGTTTGTCTATTGGGAAACTAATCATGAAAAAATCGCGAGTACTTAACTTCTAAAGTATCAGATTGGAATAAAACTGGAGTTGTTCTTATGTGTCCTAACGTTAGAACGTCTCCGAAGAAATTGGTGTGAATGAAAAAAAAGCGTTTTCATGAGTTTCATCAGATTCATTTCGTTTCAGATGAGAAAGACGAAGAAGAGGAAGTGGTTGGACCATTTTTGGATATTCCAATGCCGAGTGAACCGGAACCGTCGAAGCACGACGAGAAGATCGACCGAATAGCCCAGCAAAAGAAGTACGGAGTTCGTGAATGGGATAAAGGCAAAGGTATGATACATGAGAAATTATTCCTTGTGGATGTTTCATCGTATATATCTGACTCGAATTTTTGATTGTTTCATTCTCGATTGATTGTTGTCAAGAGTTTGATATGGAATTTGATCAGATACGCTGCAAATAGATTACGATTTATTTATTCGTTTATTATGTTTGGTTATTCTGTGAATTAATTCATGCATACAATTGTTTTGTATTTACGTTTTTGAAAGGTATACAGTGAAGAAATAGTGAATGATTGCAATTTCAGTCGCCTATAAACGGTGGATTGAGAAGGAGCGTGATCAAAGAAATGACGAGTTTCGACCTCCAGCAAGTTATTACAAATAGATGCACGGACGGACGTCAGTGGCGGAATCTATGTGGAATTTATAATTTTTGGGATGTTTTCGATTAAGTAATCAATAAATATGGTGAACATATTTGGACATGAGAAAACATCTGTGGAATATAATATGAAGCAAGAGAAACCTAATAGTGATAACGTTAACAGAGGCTGTTGATTACGCCTGATGTAGAATCTATTTCATTTGCTTATGTGTGATTTTGTTTCGTTTTGTTTGTAAACGTTTTTAATTGTTGTTACCTTGCAACGAATAATTTTTTTGTTTCATTCAGAGAAAATGCAGTGGGTGATTTACAGTATTACATTTACGTTTTGTTACAAAATTACAAAATGTTTGTTTTGTATGAAAAATAAAATAAAATAAAACGTTACAAAAATTACAAAATTACAAATTTTTGTTACAATATTACATTTACAAATTACAAAATGTTTCAGACATTTACATTTTGCAGTATTTAGGGATGCAAGTGTTTTATGTCGACCTAAAAAGCTGTCATTAGACAGCACCACTTTATTTTACGTACAAATATATATATATATATATATATATATATATATATATATATATATATATATATATATATATATATATATATAGTATTCTACAAATTATTTACAAGTTATATGTGTATTCAAAGCATACTTCCTGTCTATATTTACGGTGAAAAAATGGTAATAATAAAGTTGGTATGCTAGCACTTTGCCGAGCATTGGCATTCCATCAGCGCAAACGGAATAGCATAGCTGAATTAGGGAATCGCTAGGCAAATACGGTCTTGACGGCACAATTGAGTATGATTTGATATGATATCCTCATTGAAACTGAGGGAATGCCAGTAAATTATTAATTGTAAAAATCAAAAAATGTTTAAAGTATTTGATGCATGAGCGTAAAGAACATGTTGAAGAAGAGGAACAATATATATCAGTATATGAGTACAACAATGAAAATTAACAAGCAGAACTGTTGGTTACACACGACGACACTTTATAATCAGTTGATAATTCACTGGGGAGATATGATTTCCTGCGATTCTTTGCTGGACCCTTCGATGACCAGAAGTTGAACAACTCACAAAGTCTCTGTCGTAACTCAACGTTGAACGCAATCAACACTATCCTGAAATGGCAACTGATATAGTATGCGAAAATGTTACGATAGCATCAAGTGATGTAAGAAATGTGTATCTTGAGGATTGATTTGTACTGCAAGAATTTCAGCAATCAACCTAAAAGATTTATAGAACGCATGGAAAAATAGCATTGAATAAGGTGATTTATTGGTATCGCCTGTAAGATTTTGACAAACAAACAAGAAATTCGGGTGGGAATGTCAATGCTGCGAAGTTTTTGTCATTCATTTGATGACGAAGAATTTGCTTCAGATAAGATCATTTTAACAAGCTTTCAAACTCATCAACGAAGCCACATATTGCAAAATTGGATTGGATTCAGCAAATCTTCTTCGATCAAACAAATACACCTTCCTGAGAGTATTAACTAAGTAATGGGATACAGCTAGATTTTTAAAAGTACTTCGTTGTACAGCTGAGCGATTTCATTTTGCTGCCAAACTCTGAACATGTCATCTCTACAATGGTCAGCAATGCACTACCACTGGAAAATCTGGTTCAACATTTTTAAGCTATGTATATCTTCCAATTTGCTCAGTACCACAATGATTTCTATGCAGCATTAAATTCACAATTTCCTGTGGCATAAAAATGCTGCATATGTTGTGGAACGACAATGCCTATTTCATAAGAAATAGCTGAATTTCCGAAGGTATGTCATGCTGCTAAGCGATTCCAGTATACCACTAACAAGCTCTAGAAGTGTGATCTGTGTGTTGATCAGCAGTGCATTGCAATGACAAAATTTGGCGTAGTATTATCATGCTGCCTATGTCCTCAGATCTGCCCAGTACCACAATGATCATAATACAGCATTAGATTCAAAAGATTCTCTGCCACGGGAATATTAAACGTGTTGCCGAATGAAAGTGACTACTTTTTGAGAAATAGCTAAATTTCTGACGGTATATCATATAATTGAGCGATATTTCATGTTTTTATAGGTGTTTCTTCTGTGGATATTATGTTTGCTCGAAACGGCTGCATATGATAAATAAAAACTGCAAGTGAATTTGATGAGAAAGGCTGATTGACTAACGCATTCGTTCCATGAACAATTATCACACAAACACATCCGCTCAAGAAGTGTACAAAACGAAATGACATCGTCTTCTTGACCAGATGAAATGTCAGAAATATGATCATTATGATTCCACTCGATAACATCGATTGGATGAATAAACGCCATTCACGACTGAAATGTTTCTGCGATAATCTCGTATTTCGCATCAACGGATTTCTTGTCTGAAAACAGCAACGACACGAGTAATCCAAAGAGGTTTTCAAATATTTGCGTGAATTCTTGCAAGAAAATTTCGCATTGACCTTCGTGGAAGGCAAGTTTTAGGTTGAGAAACTAATCAAGAGATCTGAACAAGAATTCAGCATATTCCATTGTCGTTCAGGAAGTGAAGAAGTCAGTCAAATTCGTACGGAAATACCGAATTAATAAGGTTGAAGCATTGCGGCAGTGGTAATTTTAGTTGAGATAATCATGTTTATTGATTATAAAAAAGTACACTTAGTAAGCTGAACAGACCTTTCTGGTTTTCCTTAGCTGATAGAATGTTGCAACATCAATACCAGCGATTAGAGCAATCATATTGAGGCCATAGCAGAGATCAACGAACCACGATAGAAATTCACCGCAGACAGTATCCGCATGGAACCATGCGTAATGTCGAAAGTCAAAATAGTAGAAGCATGGTGCTGAAAGGATCAATGCTATTGTTTATCGGGTGTTGATTGCAGAATCGAACGCATTCGATGGCGAAATGGATGATTGTGCAGAATGCAGGTGTTACGAGCGTTTTCCTCAATATCTCAGATTAGGCTCTGCTCACGAGATCAATTCAATAGGTTTGTCTGGGCGGAATTTCAAGCAAAATCATGACAACTTATGATATTCAAGCAAAATCGTTAGTTTTGGGAGGAATTTGGCTCCAACGATGTTCATTCGTCTACATTAAGTCGGAGGGAGCATGAACATGAATTTGCTAGGCCAAAAAAAAACAGGGCAGAAAAATGAATACGATTCACGAGGAGTTCAAGGATTCTGGGTGGACAAGGGACATGAACGAAACGTACGAAGAAATGACATCATGTGGTGTCCAAACGCTGTAGCCCATGCAATCACAATGAATTGTAATGTGCGTTTTCGCGTGAACATCGTCGAATATTTCAGCGGATGCACCAACGCATTGTAACGTCCGGCCGCAATGAACATTGTCGAATGGATTGCACCGCACATACAAATACCCGTAAAATGTGCTATTTTCATAGCAACCAGTGTCTGATCGATACGTTTATCCCTGAAAAGCTGAGCGTGATTCCAGAAAGTTGAGGGCTTTTTTTTTTGGATAAAACAGACACATCGATGCTTGATACGGATTAGGATGTAGGTGGAACTTTTCATGTGTATTGGTACTCTACAGTACAGTATAATGCACCGTCTCAGATGCATGTGAACGTGAGGTTTTCCTGTGTTTTCAACTAGCACTAATGGTGTTTAAATGTAGAAAATCACGAAGTAATAGTTCAGAATCAACTCACAGCACAATCATAGGCGCATACCAAACGATGAATATCAACAGTACGAGACAATCGGCGATTCCGTGTGAAATATTCAAATAACCGAACGAATTATGCAGTGATCTTACTCGAAACAATGTGATCGTCACGGCGAACGTTATCTGAATGGTGATTTTTATCTCAGAACGCTCAGAATTTCGTTTGGTTCGTTCAGAACAAAAATCCATGGTTTTCAATTCTCGTCGAGATGGAATTTTACTTTTCCCAATAAATTTCACTTTTTCACAAGAATTTAGGATATTAATTGAGTTTTCGGCTGCAAAACATTCCCTGCAATGTATTACTTCATGAAATGACAGTTCCCACATTAAAAAGATTCCAAGTTAATGTTGTATTTTTCCTATTCCGTGTAGATAATCATGATAGCATCACAATGTGCTGATACCAATTAATATAAGAAAGAGCGTTTCCTGTTCTGCTGGTATTCTTTTATTGGTGACAGTATAAAATGCTCGAAGCGTTGAGAAAGAAACGAGAGGCAATGAAGCCTAAAGTTGACAGTCAGTCATAAAATATCATTAATCATAATGATTGACAAGAGGATACAATTCACAGTAGCGAAAAACTTGCAGTCGTCAATTCGAAACAATTTCAAAAAAATTGTTTTCTCGTTAGATTAACAATTGGTCGGAAATTTTTGACGAAGTGATGTTTTCTACAAAAACATAACGAATTTGCCATGCATTATTCGCTTATCTTCGAAATCGTTTCTGACTTTGAACGGAATCTTTGTTACAGTTCCTTTGCTCATTCACTCTGTTAGGCGAAAATGAACTGGCATGCTTATGATGAGACAAACAAATGAGGCAAACAAACAAAATTTTTAGTTCTTGCATGACTTTCCAAACTTATTGGATTCTTCTTCTTTAATTCAATTATTGAATTGTTTTTTGTTTGTTTGCTGCAGAAGATGTTATCGTCGTCGTCTTGATAATAACGCGATAGCAATGGTAAAATTTCGATGATAATTATTTGTTAGACCCATTTGTTTATGTGGCAAAAAAGAACTCCGTGAATTAGCGAAACTTTTTTTGAGTACAATCAGCTATTAAGAGTTGACAAAGCGTTGTCACAGTATTTAACACAAAAATGAATGGGAATTTCATTCGCTACGGCACTGAAGCTGATTGATGGTGCGCTCGGTAGAAATGCAACCAACGGTTCAATGAAATGCAGTAATGAGGACTAGAAAACACTCAGAATATGAATGATCCGTTTCGATCGAGATCGAATTGTTTCGAATATCTAAAACAGCAATTTTCAGGTGAACGAGCGAAGTGCAGCAAACGCAGCAAAACAATCGAAAACTAACAGTAAAATTGATAATGGCAAGCGATAAGGTGATCATTCCAATGAAGTATTTTTCATGTGGATGACGATCGCCAGCAAACTCTTGCATCGCATTATCATAATTCAGTTTCTCCTGCAATCAGAATCAGTTGAAGGAGTCAGATAGTCGAAGCAATACCAGCAGCTGTGAGATATATCGGTTGCTTTTAATAATTGATCTCTTGATCAGCAGAGAAAAATCCAATAGAAAACTTTTTGATCACTTCAACACCTGTGACTTGATCATCGTAAGCGTTTCAATAGAAATTTGCTTGAAGTCATCTAAAAAGGCTGAATTTTAAACGAACAACTCACCTTGAAAAGCCACATGAAGAGGTTTTCAGCAATTGTGAGATGGTAAGATAAGGTTAAGGTCGCATTATCTATCTGAGACATATCCATCACTTGAGCATTCAACTAAACAAGAATCACGAATTACAATCGTGGCCCATAATCCACTTCGAGCCTTATAATCGTGATGCAAGTAGCAAATATATCACATTGGCGTGAAAGATTAAAAATTCAGTGATTTTTTTTCTGTTTTCGGGCCGTTCACAACGACAACGCTTAAGTTTGGGTTTATATTAGGTTACTTGAGCTGCAAATAATCTCGCAGTTTTTAGTTCTATAGCTTCAGTGTTAGATCTGTCGTTAGTTGTGAAATTCTGCTGGAGGCCTTCGCTAGAATTTGCGAAAATAATGATCAATTCAGTTTGTTCAAACTTCAGAAGCTTATGAAAATTTTTATTTGTTAGAAGCATTTGGATTACCTGCACGAATGGTATGACAGACAAATATATTTTGTGGACTAAATCCTATGCCATTTCCTCAGCGTCAGGAACTTGAAAGCAAATCACTACTCGCTTGGTATTACCTATTAGAATTGAATAATCTGCTGAAAAGGAGAGAAGATTTTAAACATCCGAAGGAAAGCGTTCAAGACGTTTCCCAGTAGAAGTGTAAAAACAAGCAATTCGTTTCACAATGATTCGATTTAGAAAAAAAATGCAGAAATTAGGATTGAACTCGGTGATTCATGGGAGCGAAAAGTATTGATGAACGATTATCAAATGAACTTGATGAATTTTGGTTTGTAACCAACAGAAATGGTCAATCCAAGAGCTTTGTTTGTTAATTATGATCATTCCAATTGCCTGCAATGACCTGCATTTGCATGGATATGCGCACTCATCAAGGAAATGCTTGGTGCAAAAGAAGAGCAAATTCTCATCATTTAATATCAGCATTTAGTGATTTTGATTGAACGCTTTTGTTCGATGTCTTGCAATAATATGACGTTCTTGTTGCGGATGAGAGCCTTGCTCGAAACTCGCACTGATTTTGCAGTGTCAATGAACTTATCGAGTCTGAGTCAGGCTTAGGCTTTGGCTTGAAACTTGTATAATTTGCTATGTGATTAGAAACATAACACTAGGCAAAATTTCTCGAGGAAGCTGAAAGACAGAATTCGAAAATGTCAAAACTGAATGAAAATGAACACGTCCACGATTAAAAGCACAGACAGCACTAAAGCTCACTGCGCTCCAACGATATAATCATAAATCGCGAATATTAGTCAGTTTCATTTGCATGAGATGGCTCCTTTGTATGCATGCTATGATGATAATCACAGCTTGCATGATGAAATGAAAAGTATAAATCAATCTTTATAAAACATTAAGGGGGCGAATGATGAAAAGCACATGGATCAGTGACATTTGAAGAAGAAGAAGAGTCCGGATCAAGTGAAGATATCAGCTAAAAGTTCGTGCAGCGTCATCATGAGCATGAGGTTTCAATGCTCGAATCACTGTTAATTCTCTTGATGTACTCACATTTTATTTACATCCACCGACACATTCTCAGCCGTTTTGCGCGAAACTGTTGTGGCCGTCACAACGTATGGCTGCTGATGATTTGACACTAAAGATCGTTCAGAAGAGAGAATATCGATGTTGAAAAAAATTCCCATGGAAATAATGAAGAAACGTGATTGCATGGAAAACATGCTGGACATTCACGGCCGAGTTTGAAAGTGAACAACTCGAATGAATTCATTGGCATCGATAGGATCGAAACCGGTCGGCCAACAAGCAGCCATCCAACATGGAAGGCAGGCACCTCTTCTTGATGTCTGTGATGTGTAGAATCAATGCGAACAGAATCGGATATGTTGACAAAATGATTGAATAACATCAAAATAACATACTCTGGACTCCAACAGAAGACGTCGATTTCAAAAACACTTCACTTTGAAGCAGTCAAAAAAATTCAAGGTTAATATTTTGTGTTATGTGAAAGGTAAAGAAACAATTGTAAAATGAATGAAATGACTGATGAATAAACTTTTAAAATATTTGGTCATTTATAACAAAATTTTTGTTTTATTCAGACGCTAAGCTCAACCTGAATGAACGTAGGATAATATTTATAGTTCATTCATATTCACTGTTTGACGAAACTCAGTGACGCAAAATCGAAATTCCATCGAAAATGTTCATTTTGCTAACAATTAGCAAAGTGCAGTGAAAATAACATTTGATGGGCATTATTTACGTTTTGTCAAGAACACTTACACTTGAATGGCAAAGAAACCTTTTGAAGTTAACAGTAGTTAATGAAGAGCATATTCATTGCATTTGATTTGCAATTACATACGTATTTCTGGATCGTATGCATATACATTGATACATATATGCAATAGATAAATACATGAGTATTATTAGTTGTTATGTTGTTATGGCTATTAGTGATCTTATCAGCGAAATAATTTTTCAACCGGTTTCACGTGTTATTTTGTATTACTTGTTATGTTATGGCCATTGGAGACGTTATCATCAAAGTATTTGTTCAACCGGTTTCGAGTTTGCGTCACTGTGCATTCAGTGGATGATGAGGATGACGGTGGTGATGATTTTGAGAGATGATTGAAACAAAACAGTCCTCTGTTTACGTTAACGGTTTTTTCGATGATCAGCGATAACAATGGAATAAAACTGCGAATTTCAACTCGACAACGTGATGGATTGCGCTGATGTTATTAATGTATTGTTTTTACATCATTTCAGAAACACATCAGATGGTATGGACGAATTATACTTTCAATTGCCATATCGAATTGAACCTGAAGAGATTTCATGCAGAAGTTTAGAGGTGATTTTTTTTTTTGGAATCACTCGATGGTATGAGTAAAGAGTCAATGGGAAATGGCTACAGCTCCTCAGGAAAGCAAAATCGCTCAACAATACATATATTTTTCTGAATCCAGAGATTCCGCAAGATCGAATGGTAAAAAGAAATTCACATGTTTCCGGGCAAACCTGAGAAGACGGTTAGCTCGAAGATCGCAATCCGCCTATTGCTATATGAACGTATTGATTGATGTATGGTGACGTATTAATTTGTATGAATGAGCGCGACGGCGCTATTGAATTGAGGCAGATCTCCAGAAAATGGCTATATCTCCTCAGGATAACAAAATCGCTCAACAAAATATATATTTTTCTGAATCAAGAGATCCAGCTGGATCAACTGATGCAAAAAAATTCAAATGTTAGTGGGAAAACTAGAGCTTACGGTAGCCTTGAAGGTGGCACCCGAGATAGTATTAATAAAATGCCTATATCTCCTCAACTAAGCCAAATTGCTCACTAAAATTTATAATATTCTGCATCTAGAGGTTCTGCTGGAGAAAGATGAAAAGAAATTCGGTGAAAAGAAAATTTTCAATTTCAAAGAAATTACGCCGCTTATGTTAAGGTGAGAGAACCTGAAGATCAATAAAAGAATGTAGAATAATTGACAGTTCAGTAGAATACCAGCTCGCGCACGCTGTAAAGTCATCACTTATCTAAGGTGCACGAGTGGATGCTTCTCGATCACCAGGACAGCGCCGTGTATGGACAATGACTAGTCTGACATGATGAACAGGAAGTGTTTACAACGGGTTCTAGGTGAATTTCAAGGCCTTCTTAAGCAGCTGGTGCTGAACATTAATTGCATAAAGAGATCACAGTAGAACCATTTAGTAATAGAGACGTGATGCGTTACTGAGAAATGCACAACTACCTCTTATGTTGCACCTACCGTTTGATTTTGGATTAACGCTCAGAAAGAAGGAGTAAATTCGAACTGTTCGAGTAAAACTGTCTCGAGATTTGCAGTAGTACTTTGCTATTTGCAGTCGATAAAAAGTTGACGTCAAAGTGACGAGTGAAACGCCGACAATGTTCCAGCCACTTTCGCCTGTTTATGGGCTCATATGTGTAATGGGATATGGGATAATGGGATATGGCTGTTTTACAAACGATTTCCTTTCCGATAATCTGCTTTTTCTTTATCTTTTCTTTTCTTCTTTTTCTTTATTTTCAGTTTTGAGAGTTCAATAATTGTGTGTCTAACGATAACTAGACTAATGTTCGTTGCGTAAAAAATAATCCACTGTAATACTGTTCTCGTTGCTCGCTGTTTTCGCTTGGTACTGCTATTATAATCGCTATGGCCGATTCTTGGTCATCAGCGATCACCGTAATCGTTACTGCTGTCTATTACTATTTTAAGCAAGGCACAACAAGCTATTGTCAGATTGTATCGCTCGTACAATTCAACTGTTCTTTGATATTGTTGATATCAACCACCGAATATGTGATAAAGTTACTGATGATATACTAAACAATGCGGACTTCTGAACAAACTGACATAACCGTCCCTAAATGTTCTCGCGCGATATCAATTCATGGCAATCACATAAAATGCATTCCGTGTAGAGGTGAAGTGTAAATGATTTGAATAATTCCAATTTTAATTTCGTAATCGATATGTATAAAACGAAGATTGCCATCAAAGCTCTTAAGATCATAAGGCATATGTTGACAACTTCTCCTGGACGGTAGAGCGGAGCTAAAAATGATTGGAATTTCGGAAACGAAAGATCAAAGAATTGATGGTAAGGTACGGGCAGCGTCAAAGGAAATATTGAAAGAGGAACGGGACCAATCCTGATGGACGAACCGAAGCGAATTACTCTGTCATAGCTGTGATGACCCTATTCCTCATCAAGGAGACCGAGTGATAATGAAATATGTTGTGTTTTGAATGTTCTAGTACGCCGAAGCTGTCAGAGAATTGAGGAAATTACGAAAGAAATTCGACGAACTTACGACAATTCCATCCCAAATCGTTGCACTCACCCAATGTACCCATTCGTTCTACACTATCATTTTCAAGAGAACCAATAGTATAGCAAGCTCAAAAAGGATCTGTAAAATTTTCGGAATATGCTCATAATTGTGCTGCATTTCTATGGTAACCGTGTTATTGAAAAAAAAATGTACTGTGTTTCATTAACGATGCCCAATTAAAAGATTTAATTATGCATTTTGTTGTCATGCTCATAAAATTCAGAAACCGTCATTAGCCAAATCCCATTCAACGATTATTCAGGAAATTTACAAGGAAATCTATTTGTGTAATTACAATTGAAAAATGATTTGTACTGTTTACGAAAATTATTTCTAGCTATCTAAGCGACTTATCAACAGACAATATCTAATGATCAGTGGACATTGGCCTAGTGATCACACAGTGTTCGCTGATGCTACTCAGCAACTTTGTCATACAGCCACTTGTAATAATTTTCATTTTTCATTCTGTCTGGCCTCTAATCATGTGAAGAGACGATTGAATAATTCGCCCTGGTCTACCTGCTAAACTCTGTACTCGGCTTGATTCAGGAACTCTTATGGATTTCACTGAACAGCAATTGCGCACTCGTCACATTGAATTACCCCAAGATACGATTAATAACAAGATAGTTTTTATCCAATCAATGCAGAAAGTAAACGCTTTTGTGAAATTCAGTTTTATGATTTAGCTTAAGCATCGTTGGTAATAACAAGTCTGCTCGACAGTCATATAATACTGAGCCACTGATACGTCCAGAAGCAATGAAAAATTTGGCAACGACACATAATCCTAAACACGAGACAATATTGAAACAACAGGCGGATGCACATAATGAAACGATAATAACACCAGATAGATGATTTCATTGCCGCATACCGTAGTTCGGAATATTATCAGTCAAAATCAACAGTCGGTTTGAAACCGGAAAACCTTTGAATCAAACGAATAATTTCAATCACCGTGGCAGATTAGGGGAGGAATTATTATTGCAGAGATCTAAGGATATAGTTGGTGTTTTTCTGAGCGCTCGAAAATGGTTCAGACTTGAACTCTCAATGATTGAATGACTCAGAAATGCTGCAATTTTCATGGAACAAGCAGCAGTTCCTCGCCGACACCTGCCAATGTATCTTCTTCAGAAGCTCCAGCTGCTCACGAGCCATTCATACAGCTTTGTTCGATCATTTTGTTCGATCCATTTTGTTGGATCATCACAGATTTTTTTGATGAATATGGTTTACTCTAATTTCAAATATTGTGCTTCTGTGTTAGCATTTTGGTTATAGTTTCAGGAACAAATTATATCCGAAATGTGTATAATTTCAAATGGCTCGAATGTATATGAGCCGAATTTCTAAGTTGGTAGAGATGAACAACACGTCACGTTTCGCTCGAAGTCCAAAAAAAAGAATATGATTGATTTGTTCTCCGTATGTATGGCTGATGAATCCACTCGATCACTTGATCGCCCATCGTATCTCAGACAGGGCATATTTCAAATTTTTTGCAAGAGGCGGCTAAAATTAGAAAGTGGAGAGTGAGTTGAAGGAGAAAATGCGTATCTTGAGGGTTGATGGGGGAGCGGGATTTTAGGATGATTATCTGGAACTATGCGGCAATATCCTGTTGTCCTGCTCACTTGGCATTCGTTTGCAATATATAACCGTGGATACATTCTATCGACTTTATTGCTTCCCATTTCTGCTGCTATTCAATTATATGAAGAGCGCTTTTATTCACTGGAAATTAATAGCAAAGGAACAAGGAATTTCGTCAACTGTCAAACCCAACCTTCGTTCGGTCACCATCACTACGGATTACTGTATGTATGACCTGCTGATGGTGAACCTTCAAACCTCTTCCTAACAACCGCAAAATTCTAGTTGCTGAAAATTTCATTGCATTGCAACCTGGAGAGAGCTATCCAACAGTACGAACTACCTAATAAATGCAGTTACCTGACTGCTATTTCTGATTTTATGAGCTTAACGGCAGAGCGCGTCATTAAGCCTTTTAATTGGATGCATTGAGTGGATTACGGGGTATGTATTAAATAGTTCGTTACGATAGTTATGTGGTTCACTTATGGGCATTTTTTCAAAACGGCCCGGCTATAAACCCGCCTTCAACTTGTCGGTTTGAGCGAAATGATCTGTTCAGTTACGACAGTTACGATAAATGGCCGTGCTGGGTGAATGTAGTGACCTCGGATGGAACTGTCGTAAGTTTTCCTGATTGATTTACTGATTTTCGGCGACTGCACTTATCTGGATGTTTTGATTGGGAAAAGTCTGCGAGAAATCAGTAAAAAATTAGAATTCCTTCTCCACACCACTTGCGTATTCGTTCTTGAATGCTGATGCAGTCAAGAATGTTCAGAGGCACAATTAGTGGTCGGTCTCACTGAATTTCTTGTACTGTTTCATTCACTGCACCGAAACACTCGAAACATATTCATTTTAGCTCTGCTCTACCGTCCAGGAGAAGTTGTCGAAATCTGCCTTATGATCTTAAGAGCTCTGATGACGTTGTTCGTTGTCTACATATCGATCACGAAATTAAAATCGGAATTATTGAAATCATTTACCCTTCACCTCTACACGGAATGCATTTCGGCCGATTGCCTAGAGCTAACCAAGGAAATATTGGAGATCATTTCATGGTACAATCCACACGTGACGATACAACGGTTATTTTGATTTCACTTATCAGATAACAGAGCGTAAAATGAAGTCAACCTCATTTGTACTTTTCACTCCAAATCCAATTTTCATGTGAATATCGGTGGTTCTTGCGGCCTGTGAGTGTTACCACTCCTTACTTTCAGCAAAATTGCACGGAAAATTTGAATTTCATTGTCATTTTTCTCCAGTTAATGTTTTATCATGCAGTGACTTTTGCTTAGGAATCATAGGTTCATCCGTCCCTCCGACCTCGACAAAATGATATATGTAATGATTGGGCTGTGTAGTGTCGTAAACTTCTTTACAGGACGAAGGCTTTCTCGATCGTATCTATTTCAGTTCAGATAATGAGTGTCATGTCGTTCCGTATGTTCATTCTATTCTTCGTTTCAACCTCTTATTTGGCAGTCAAATCACCTATTTTCTTCGCGAGATACATTGATGAACGGTCAGTTTTAAATACAACTTAACCATATTGTTACAGTTGAGAAGAAGTAATTACCAGACTAAAACCACAAGTAATTTCAGAAAAGAGTTGTGCCCCAAAATCCACAAGTTTTGCCTCCAACCCGCCCTCTTCATTTTCAACACTTTCGCAGTCTTATATCAACGACATTCAATTCCCATAAGTCTAGGTAGTAGGGATGGAACAAATTCAGAAACTTGATTAAAGAATTGAAACTTTGGCGGTGAAGTGCGATTCATCATTTTGATCGAACTAACAACGATCCAAACTGTTACTGATCTAACGACTAGTACTTAATTGTGGTTGCACCAATTCCATGAAATAAATTCACTCACTCAGGTTTTCAATTGTGACGTTACAATCTACAAATGGGTTCCGATTCTGGCCTAACGACAATCCTTCAATATGCAAACGTTCGCTTCCAATCGATTTTTGCACTGAAACCTGCATAATTCTCAAACCTGTTCGAAAACTTAGTCAAAACTACAGCTTGATAACCAATAAATGCTGTCGTCTTTTGCGACTATTACACCAGATCGTCGTTATACATATAACGCTTTCATTGCAGTTCCGTGGTACGCCACTGCGCAATCATCCATCTGTTTTGCTTCATTTTCGCTCCTTCGATGACGGTTGTAATGAAGGCGTTGCCTGAGGATCAACAAGTATTTGCCAACAGAGTGACAGTTCTTCTGAATGCTATACTCGTTTTTGTCGTGCTATGTACAATTGTTGTCACTGTCAAGGTAAGGGCAATTATCTTATAACTTTCTGCCGTCTCCGTTTCTAAATGCATCCATTCTAACGAGTTCATAGATCTAAGCTCTTTCAATTTATCATCGGATCAATACCACGTTTGCTTGCCCATTATATTTCCTGGAAGGGCGTTTTAGGCAATAATTGTTGTGCGATCAACCGTGAACGATGTAGCAACTAACCAAATGATTCGGAACCGTAAACGTTTGATTTCATTAATCGTCTATTGTGTTCCATTGAACATTCTTACTCTTCCTATAACAAGTTAGCTGCGTTTTTGTTAATACGATATGCACTGAATCCCATATGTTTCTTAATTCCGATTTTTGTCAGCATCAAAACACGATATGGACACTTGGAGTGTTGTTCAACCGCAGGTAAATGCCTGCTAGAAATTTATCTCATGTTTCTTTCAGTATATATTATATGTGAGACGTTACAGTTCGCATTCCATTCCATTCTGCTACAAGAAATTGGCCATTACGCTAAAGTCGTCGAATTTCAGGTATGGTGATGAGAGTCAGGATTATCTCTGATGGTTTTGTCATGAAGGCTACTCTCGAACTTTCCAAAGTCATATAGAGTATTTAGATAATGCCGCACTGATTGATGTTCTTTGCCATTTTCCGTAGAGTTTCAATACTCCAACGAAACAGTTGTTTTGAGTATATTTCGCGATAATTCATCATTTGGTCACAAAAAGTAGCAAGTATACGCCAAATAATCCTATTCAGCTTCAAAATATGCATAGGATGTCGTAAGGCAACAAAAGCTGAACAGCATAGAATGAATCAGCAGTTTAATTTTGGCTTTCGATGCAAGCCTCCTCATGATAACAGTATTTTGAGATCTTATGGTACAACAGTAGTACTTGTTACGGCTAGTAGTTGAGAAGGCGTTATTTTATTTCCGTTGAGCACAAAGAGAAAGGACAAGTACTTGAATGTGAAAGGACATAATGTTCGATAACAAATTTCAGTTCAGAACGATTGCGATCAGCATTTGCACAATTTCCGCGTTTCCGTGTTATCGCAAAGCCGTTCGTGATATCTTCAAATGTTCCAGTCACTGACTGTATCACTCTGCTCGAAATAAAATCTCTTTTGGTTGTTCTTTATATAGACAACCTGAGTTGACCACATTTACACTGCACCTAACACCTTCGAGTTTGGAACATTTTCAATGAAGACAGCCAAATCTTTTTCGATGTCGCTTCATCTCTCACCATGTTGATAAGGAAACGTCAGCAATCGCTTTTTTTGAAGGGAAAACAACAAGTCCAAGCTCCGTTTGGACGATGAAATCGCCTCGAATAAAAGCTGTCACTGGTTAGCATACACACTGGTTGCAAATTACAACCCGTATTGCGCATCAATTCACGTTATTATGCAATCTCAAACATTGTATGTGCGCATTTTTGGTGTTGCAGTACATCACAGAGAATGACAGACTCCGTTTTCAGAATCGTTCTTTCAATTTTGTCAAAATGTATGAAAACATTAATGACTTGTTGGAACCAGAAGCCCAACGTCTGAAATTCTTATCAGATGATCATTATGGGAAGTGTACACCTCTTCAATCTGACTAATCGTTGAGTTTTGAAAACTGTTGCTATTATTCCAATTATTTTTTGAGATCGTACGTTCCCTAGGGAGAATTGAGACTAGTTTAGGCCGAGTAAAGAAACATTATTTACTGAATCTTGTGAAGATTACATTGATAGTGAGATAGAATCAGAGTGCTTTGAAATAGCTCTTCGTAGCAGTTGATCAGTCTCCATTTTGCCAATGATATCACTGCAAACAAAACTGAGAGTTTTTATTCCTGTAGAACAATGGTTCTCATGCTCGGGAGGTGCATCACCTCCTTCGATGGTCCAACAAGCCATCGTTACCATCCCCACCCCCTCCCCCTCCCCCCGCTATATTAAATTGCTATTTCCACGAACGTCATCTCGTAAGACGGTTGAAAACAACAGAATGCTTACGAAGCATCTCATTCTAAATATTAAAAAAACAACAATTTTCTATCCAGAATCTCACAACACATGCACTACAACATTATACACATTTGCCACAAACCGGATACGTATGACATAACTGAGAAGTTTATTCGTTCAAAGAAAATCCCATTGTAAGAAGCATATGAAGATCTCACCAGTATAAAATAGAGTCACGGGACAAGCGTGAAATCCCGTACTGCTCGCGAGAGAGGAATTTGGTAGAAATAAGGAATGGAACTTGATAAATCATAAAATTTAGCGATCAACTGGAAAGCATCTAGTTAAATTTGTATGAATAGATCATAAGGTACAAAATATGTAAGCCTGTGTAACTTCAATATTACCGACAGTTATAAACCACTCGATATAAGCAGTTCAAATTTCCAGGATATTGTCTCGAATCATTATTACATTATTAATGCTATTATTACTGTTAGTATGATCATTATAATGAACGCTATTATCATGATCGTTATCACCATCATTTACGCTCTCTTGAATTTGTGAACCGATTATTAATGAAGTCGCTTAGGGTTTAGTTACCCTTATTTGAGATAATTTGCTAATAAACGATTGTGCCATAAGTTCTAATTGAGCTTCAAGGCCGAGCGCGACATGAAGCCTTTTAATTGGTTGCATTGAATGTATTGCAGGTATATTCTAAATACCTCGTCATCGTACTTATGCGCTTCACTTATGGACACTTTTTTAAAGCAGGTCCGGCTTTAAACCCGCCTTTAAACCCGATCGCAATGTTGCAGTGATGTCACTGAAGACACTGCGAACATCACACGACAACGCACTTTTAAATTTTGAACATATTATCCATTCGTTGATGCATAATTGACATTGATCAGGCATTAGGAGTTTTGTGCAAAACATTCAGTGCGATGAATATAATCAGCACAGTTCTCCATGCAATCACTGTTCGCAAGCAAGTCTTTGGGTGCTGTACAGAATAGATACATTTTCTGAAAACTGTTTCCTTCAATAATTAATCTTCTAATGAACTCTCATTGTGCCCTTTAGACTGAAGTCATCAAGCTGGCAAAACTTACTAGTGAAAGTTATGCTTGATTCGTTAATCAATAATTTCTGTTTATCGTTTCGCATTACTTATCGTTAGTTCAGTGATATTTTATTCCACTGATTCGTTATGTAATTCCGGATGCTAACATCGAGTTTTCGCTGCCTGCCCTATAACCATCGTTGTTGCTGACATGCGCAGTACGCATATCAGAACACGTTTTGCAGCGGATTTGAACACGTTTCAACTGGTGCCTCGCAGATATGAGGGTTTGCCTGTAGTCGCAGGAATGCCTACCGCACATTCCCCAACCTAGCTCCACTTATTGCCGTTCAGATGCATTGGTAACACTCATATACGTCATAAAATTGTGCAAGTTAATGTGACCATTGACTACACACAGTACATCACAACAACATGAACCCAACCTCCACCAAAATACACCACGAAGAGCGATGTCTCCGAAACACCCACCCTGGAAGCAATTCATCTCGTCAGATTGCGTAACGCGAGCAAACTTTACAGACCCACTGCCAGCCCCATAAGGTCCTTCATACTCCACGGTGTTGAAACCCAAATTTCCCGTCCTATATTAATCATCTCAATATGCGTATTGTCCACGTTACGTGATACCCAACCAACCCCTAGCTGGATTTTCTCAGGTAACATTCGTGAAATAGATCTAAGAAAATTGTTATATCTCCTCAGCTAAGCAAAATCGCTCAACAAAATATATGTTTTTCTGAGTGTAGAGATCCAGCTGGATTGAATGACGTAAAAAAATTCATATGTTACTGGGCAAACTTGAGAAGACAGCAGCCTTGAAGGTGCCACCTGAGATTGCATTAACAAAATACCTATATCTCCTCAAGGAAGCCAAATTGCTCACTAAAATTTATAATATTCTGTATCTAGAGGTTCTGCTGGATCGAACGGTGACAAGAAATCCACATGTTTCCGGGCAAACCTGAGAAGACGGTTAGCTCCAAGATCGCAATCCGCCTATTGCTATATTAACGTCTTTATTGCTCTATAGTGATCAATGTACATGAATGATGAGCGCGACTGCGCTAACTGAAATAAATCTAAGAAAATTGTTATATCTCCTCAGCTAAGCAAAATCGCTCAACAAAATATATGTTTTTCTGAATGTAGAGATCCAGCTGGATTGAATGACGTAAAAAAATTCATATGTTACTGGGCAAACTTGAGAAGACAGCAGCCTTGAAGGTGCCACCTGAGATTGCATTAACAAAATACCTATATCTCCTCAAGGAAGCCAAATTGCTCACTAAAATTTATAATATTCTGTATCTAGAGGTTCTGCTGGATCGAACGGTGACAAGAAATCCACATGTTTCCGGGCAAACCTGAGAAGACGGTTAGCTCCAAGATCGCAATCCGCCTATTGCTATATTAACGTCTTTATTGCTCTATAGTGATCAATGTACATGAATGATGAGCGCGACTGCGCTAACTGAAATAAATCTAAGAAAATTGTTATATCTCCTCAGCTAAGCAAAATCGCTCAACAAAATATATGTTTTTCTGAATGTAGAGATCCAGCTGGATTGAATGACGTAAAAAAATTCATATGTTACTGGGCAAACTTGAGAAGACAGCAGCCTTGAAGGTGCCACCTGAGATTGCATTAACAAAATACCTATATCTCCTCAAGGAAGCCAAATTGCTCACTAAAATTTATAATATTCTGTATCTAGAGGTTCTGCTGGATCGAACGGTGACAAGAAATCCACATGTTTCCGGGCAAACCTGAGAAGACGGTTAGCTCCAAGATCGCAATCCGCCTATTGCTATATTAACGTCTTTATTGCTCTATAGTGATCAATGTACATGAATGATGAGCGCGACTGCGCTAACTGAAATAAATCTAAGAAAATTGTTATATCTCCTCAGCTAAGCAAAATCGCTCAACAAAATATATGTTTTTCTGAATGTAGAGATCCAGCTGGATTGAATGACGTAAAAAAATTCATATGTTACTGGGCAAACTTGAGAAGACAGCAGCCTTGAAGGTGCCACCTGAGATTGCATTAACAAAATACCTATATCTCCTCAAGGAAGCCAAATTGCTCACTAAAATTTATAATATTCTGTATCTAGAGGTTCTGCTGGATCGAACGGTGACAAGAAATCCACATGTTTCCGGGCAAACCTGAGAAGACGGTTAGCTCCAAGATCGCAATCCGCCTATTGCTATATTAACGTCTTTATTGCTCTATAGTGATCAATGTACATGAATGATGAGCGCGACTGCGCTAACTGAAATAAATCTAAGAAAATTGTTATATCTCCTCAGCTAAGCAAAATCGCTCAACAAAATATATGTTTTTCTGAATGTAGAGATCCAGCTGGATTGAATGACGTAAAAAAATTCATATGTTACTGGGCAAACTTGAGAAGACAGCAGCCTTGAAGGTGCCACCTGAGATTGCATTAACAAAATACCTATATCTCCTCAAGGAAGCCAAATTGCTCACTAAAATTTATAATATTCTGTATCTAGAGGTTCTGCTGGATCGAACGGTGACAAGAAATCCACATGTTTCCGGGCAAACCTGAGAAGACGGTTAGCTCCAAGATCGCAATCCGCCTATTGCTATATTAACGTCTTTATTGCTCTATAGTGATCAATGTACATGAATGATGAGCGCGACTGCGCTAACTGAAATAAATCTAAGAAAATTGTTATATCTCCTCAGCTAAGCAAAATCGCTCAACAAAATATATGTTTTTCTGAGTGTAGAGATCCAGCTGGATTGAATGACGTAAAAAAATTCATATGTTACTGGGCAAACTTGAGAAGACAGCAGCCTTGAAGGTGCCACCTGAGATTGCATTAACAAAATACCTATATCTCCTCAAGGAAGCCAAATTGCTCACTAAAATTTATAATATTCTGTATCTAGAGGTTCTGCTGGATCGAACGGTGACAAGAAATCCACATGTTTCCGGGCAAACCTGAGAAGACGGTTAGCTCCAAGATCGCAATCCGCCTATTGCTATATTAACGTCTTTATTGCTCTATAGTGATCAATGTACATGAATGATGAGCGCGACTGCGCTAACTGAAATAAATCTAAGAAAATTGTTATATCTCCTCAGCTAAGCAAAATCGCTCAACAAAATATATGTTTTTCTGAATGTAGAGATCCAGCTGGATTGAATGACGTAAAAAAATTCATATGTTACTGGGCAAACTTGAGAAGACAGCAGCCTTGAAGGTGCCACCTGAGATTGCATTAACAAAATACCTATATCTCCTCAAGGAAGCCAAATTGCTCACTAAAATTTATAATATTCTGTATCTAGAGGTTCTGCTGGATCGAACGGTGACAAGAAATCCACATGTTTCCGGGCAAACCTGAGAAGACGGTTAGCTCCAAGATCGCAATCCGCCTATTGCTATATTAACGTCTTTATTGCTCTATAGTGATCAATGTACATGAATGATGAGCGCGACTGCGCTAACTGAAATAAATCTAAGAAAATTGTTATATCTCCTCAGCTAAGCAAAATCGCTCAACAAAATATATGTTTTTCTGAGTGTAGAGATCCAGCTGGATTGAATGACGTAAAAAAATTCATATGTTACTGGGCAAACTTGAGAAGACAGCAGCCTTGAAGGTGCCACCTGAGATTGCATTAACAAAATACCTATATCTCCTCAAGGAAGCCAAATTGCTCACTAAAATTTATAATATTCTGTATCTAGAGGTTCTGCTGGATCGAACGGTGACAAGAAATCCACATGTTTCCGGGCAAACCTGAGAAGACGGTTAGCTCCAAGATCGCAATCCGCCTATTGCTATATTAACGTCTTTATTGCTCTATAGTGATCAATGTACATGAATGATGAGCGCGACTGCGCTAACTGAAATAAATCTAAGAAAATTGTTATATCTCCTCAGCTAAGCAAAATCGCTCAACAAAATATATGTTTTTCTGAGTGTAGAGATCCAGCTGGATTGAATGACGTAAAAAAATTCATATGTTACTGGGCAAACTTGAGAAGACAGCAGCCTTGAAGGTGCCACCTGAGATTGCATTAACAAAATACCTATATCTCCTCAAGGAAGCCAAATTGCTCACTAAAATTTATAATATTCTGTATCTAGAGGTTCTGCTGGATCGAACGGTGACAAGAAATCCACATGTTTCCGGGCAAACCTGAGAAGACGGTTAGCTCCAAGATCGCAATCCGCCTATTGCTATATTAACGTCTTTATTGCTCTATAGTGATCAATGTACATGAATGATGAGCGCGACTGCGCTAACTGAAATAAATCTGAGAAAATTGTTATATCTCCTCAGCTAAGCAAAATCGCTCAACAAAATATATGTTTTTCTGAGTGTAGAGATCCAGCTGGGTTGAATGACGTAAAAAAATTCATATGTTACTGGGCAAACTTGAGAAGACAGCAGCCTTGAAGGTGCCACCTGAGATTGCATTAACAAAATACCTATATCTCCTCAAGGAAGCCAAATTGCTCACTAAAATTTATAATATTCTGTATCTAGAGGTTCTGCTGGATCGAACGGTGACAAGAAATCCACATGTTTCCGGGCAAACCTGAGAAGACGGTTAGCTCCAAGATCGCAATCCGCCTATTGCTATATTAACGTCTTTATTGCTCTATAGTGATCAATGTACATGAATGATGAGCGCGACTGCGCTAACTGAAATAAATCTAAGAAAATTGTTATATCTCCTCAGCTAAGCAAAATCGCTCAACAAAATATATGTTTTTCTGAGTGTAGAGATCCAGCTGGATTGAATGACGTAAAAAAATTCATATGTTACTGGGCAAACTTGAGAAGACAGCAGCCTTGA
>JAPYMA010000089.1:0-71957 GCA_035041965.1 Anisakis pegreffii | reverse complement strand
ATTTTTGCAAATTAGCTTCATTCATTCTACGCATTGATTCTAGTTCATTATTCAGTTTGGTTTGTGAGTTTATTTGATCTCTCTCGTACAAACCACAAAGTCGGCATAAATTCAGACCGTATGCTATTCACTGAGTACCTCGAAATTGAGCAGGCCATTAGTTCAGATGGGAGATTTCTCCTCCTTAAGGATGACGGCATTTTTCACTCATAAATACCTTCACCCCTCCCTTCCCCCAAATTTCAAGTTGTGGCTTTGGGCTTATGTTCAAATTCAGAAGCATTTTAAAGAAACACAGTTGAGGTGCTGATATTTTGTCACGATTCAGATGATTATGAATATTGGGAACTAAGAAGGATGAAAGAAGGTTGCACGGCTTTGAGAGTTGACTGTGTGAATGGGCCTGCGAAAATTGGCTGTTATACATCAATCTCTATTCGTGCGCTCGTTCGGCAACACCAATCAGCGCCACAATGAAACTGAAAAAGAAGCAATTTCTTATAGCTATGTACATTGTCGCAACATTCGTTTGCATTTTTCCTTCCAAATTCATTTACGTTAACTCGTGATCAGCGAATTTCTGACGTGTAAACGCACGCTACAAATTCGTTGATCACTTAAGCAACCTTGTGCATCATTCTTATAGTTGCATTCCAATGTCTGAACTATGTAAGACCAAGGCACATACGTCTTCAATTGTAGCGTCATCTTAATTCTAAAAAATTGTAATGATTGCGAGTATAGCGCATTACTCAACTTGACTATCTGAAAAATAGCAACAAAATTATTTCCGACAGCAGCACACAAAGAATGCTTATTGCTTTATCCTTTCCTAATCCTAAATTCATCGTCTCGTATAATATTCTTCTCACTGTAAGTCACGCCGCAATATTTTAATATCTTAACCTAAAATATGTTTTCTTAAAACAAAACATTCATCGGTTTTGAACGAATCATCATGAATACCACCAGCGTTTCGACCAAAATTAAGTGCTTCGACATTTTCGCCAGTTTTCATCTGCTAAGCCCCTTGTAACGCCTTAACATTCCGTCGTGGCTAAGTCATTACTGCTTTCGTAATCCTGTTATCACTGTTATTGACTTCACCCACGTACCGAACCTCGCAACACTATTATAATTGTTGTCATATTTGATTACTGCGCTACCTTTCCCATTCCCTCATTGTATTAAACAGTTAAATTCTATGCAATGAAAACCCATCACATACAGTCAACATACAATAGCACTGAACAGTCAAACAAACTCTACTTCCTCACTACACTGACAATGAGTAGCAGTGTTACGCGTCGATATGCACCTGAAGATCATTTGTCTGAATGTTTCGTATCCCTTTTTATGCCATGAAGCCCCTGAGCAACAGATGCGGGCTCTAGCTGAAAATTGCATATCTTTGATAAATCGGAATTGACCTACTTCCTGATATACAATACAGACAATGAAAGTATTTTCTCTACTTCCAAAGAGATATCAACAGTGTGTGAGAGAAAAATTTTCTGCATAGGTGCTTCGTTCCAGTTTTTGTGAACATTTGAAATCATGTTCACAAAATGGGAACGTTAGACTCCTGCACGTTAGGCAATGTCTGCATTTATGATGACATCCGAGCGAAATTTCATGTCGGTTGGATTTCGACCGACATGAAATTTCATCATTCCAACAGTCGGAGTTTCGACCGACTGTCGGAATTGTTCGGGCGAAATCCGATCGAATTCACATTCCAGCATTCCGACTGGCGGAATTTCGACCGACCTTCCAAATTGTTCGGTCGGAATCCGAATGTTGGAATTTCGACCGCATTTGACGGATTTTTTCGAGTGGTCGAAGGTCGAATGCCATCACTAGTCTGCATGCGTTCTCTTTCGAGCAATAGTATGACTTGGTTTGATTACATAGCACAATGTTGATTAGAACAAGGAAGGATTTGTGAATTAAACGTTAATTTCTACGTCATTTTCACAAACTTTCTAGAAACCATACTGAATCCATATTAAGAACACCCGTTCCGTGTATGTATATATTTGAAATATCAGGGGCAGGGAAGGATTTCGAGATTGATAAGTTATTGCTGATTGATTTTTTTTTCTTATGACTTCTATAGCTGAACGGTAATGTTTCTAAAACGGTTGTTTGATTCCTTCGAATGTTGTCTACGAATTTTTATCAAGTGGAGTACTGGTATGCCATATGCCGAACAGGAAAGTCACAAAGTGAGACTCATCATAATCAGTTAGAGTGGTATAGCGACGTTTTTTCTTTGAAACACTCACACTTGGAATGTCGAAAGTAACATTGAATGAACGAGAAAAATCAATTCTTTAATTGAATGTGCATTTCTTTTCTGATAAGAATAACAGCAGTTCTATCGTAGCATATCAATGATCACTTGTAAACATATTTGCGATGAAGATTCTCTGTGTTGTTGAATTGTTGCAAAAAGTGTATGGTTGTTTGATAACATAGACGTGATGTTGTTCATAGAAAGGGATCAAATTTGCTCCGCTATGCGGAAGAAAAAATGAAAGAAAAAAATGGTGAAAGGTGTTCCTCCTTTTGAAATTCAATCGAACCGAATTCATTTTTCCTTATGAATAAGTTTGAATTTTTTTCTTTTATCATAAATGGACGTCCTGAAACATTCAAATTGTTTTGAATTACGAACCAAGTCAAAATTGGAATTGTATTTCTTGTTCTTCGGAATTTCGAAGTCTTTCGAATTATTTCATTTAAGAAATGGTATTTTATTTCTGAAATCAAAATTTTGCGAAATTCACCTACAAAGCCTCAGCCTCACTCTCATGGTAAAATAGCCTAAACCTCGTGAACTGAACCCGAGTGCGTTTTCTTCTGGAAGATGGACTTTGTTATGTTTGACGCAGCACTTCGAAGAACGTCGAAGGCAGTTTTAGCGAAAGGTATATTTGAAAAAAATGTTGTCTTTTAGTACAGCAATTTCAGATGATTCGATTTCAAATTGAGGTGTGTTCCACATTTCGAAAACGAAATTCGATATTATGGCTCCCAAATTTTTAATTTCGAATTAGGGCCGAATCGAAATTTCGATGGAACTTTTCAGTAGTGCGGTGCGGGGATCAGCTAATTTCGGGGACCCCGTCCTCGAATGTCCGTCCTCGACTTTTTTCGAGTCGACGACATTTTCGAGGTCCCCGACTTTCCCTGTCCCTGACTTTTTTCCGTCCCTGCAACACTAATAGACGGGAAAATTCAGGGACCCCGTCCCCGATAAATTTTGAGTTGACGACATTTTCGGCGTCCCCGATTTTCCCCGTTCGCAACTTTTTTCCGTCTCCGCACCATACTACTTTTCAATAACGTAGAAATTTTCAAAGCAATATTCAATAGTGACAAAGTTCATTGCTACTTATAGGAATCAGAGGTGGATATATTTGCAAACATTGTGTATGAATCATTTCATGTCAAATGAGACGCGAAAACATGTTTCCTAGTGAGGCGTTTTGCAGTTGGTTGCAGTGGTCATCGACTCGATCATACTGCTGCAGTCATCCGTTGATGTTGTCTTCCAGGCGATTAACTTCAAAAACAGACTGACTTAAGTGCGTATCACAGAAATTCGAGAGTATCCCGATAAGTGAAAGCAAACTAATTGCGTCCAAGCACTTGCTAACTATTGGTGGAAATGGATAATTCGCTTTCAACAAATTGATCAGTCATGATTTAATCGTCAACAATAACCTGTTTATTCATTAATAATTCATTTCGTTTAATCACTTTTCAAAGACTCACATTTGATGACGTCTATTGCGGAAGATTGGAACTAAGCTTTGTGTTTTTGAAGCACTACAGGTAGCAAACAGAATCTTCAAATATCCCATCAAAGAAGTGGCATAAATCTGATTGCTTTGTTTATCACGTTGACTGACTAGAAACAACTTTGGAAGGATCATTTAAGAGGAGAATTCTTTAGACAAACGATTCAGTCGTATGGTATTTCAATGAGTGCTTTTTTTCAGATGAGAAGATCGTTGTTAAGTACTGACTAGTAGATGGATTATAGCGATTACATCAGGAAAAGAGATGGTTGAAGGACGGTGTTTGTTCACTTCATAGACGCTCAATGCTACGTGAGGGCTCCGATACTGCATCTTCAACGAATTTATGTGATAAAAATTGCTGAGAACAACTAACGGAATATGGGGCTGATTTCATTACTTCTGCATATTTTTTCAGTGTGAGCTTTTATATCTCGAAACTAAAAGATCTTCCAGTTGTGATTGATCAGCAGTGATGATGAGTTAGTTGATCGAGCGTGAATGATGACACTGATGGAAATTTTTTTAATGATGGTCAAAAATCATTCCGAAAACAATCGATCGATCAATTGCATAACTAGAAAAAGAATCAAAAATTGAGTATTTGCCTTCGAAGTATTAATTTGTTTTGTCCGTTTTGAACGCAGAAAATTTTCCCCCTGTAAGATAAAACGAAGATAAAACGTTGTTTAGTGGTGATAAACGTTTCTGCATAAGTGATTATGGCGTAGATGGGATGGCGCTCGGTGAATATTTCTGTGCATGTGTTTCACTGAATAATGTATTCTTGATCACTTGTATCACATAGCAACTGTTTTACAATGATCACATTCAATACACAAATACATCATCTTTTAAGCAATCTTTGCAAAGTGATCAACAACATCAACAAACAGGAAATATTCCAAAAAAAAGCAAAACATATTCAGAAATGAATATTCATCACGTGTTCATACATCATTCAACTATGGCACACTTTCGGAAGCATGAAGCACTCACTCGTTTTTGCTGATATTAAATCAGTGAGAATATACATAATTTGAAGGATGTTTTTATAAGGACTGCAAAAGGAATTTGATGTGTGTAAGCAATTGAACATTACTTATTGCATCAATTAGAAATAAACAACTGGTTTCAAGAAACGAACGTTATACGATGAACGAACGAACGCACATTTCATACAAAACTCACACATGATGTCGTATTCTTCTCATATGTGTCGTGTCGTTCACTAATTCATCAAGCATTCTTCTTCTGTATAGTACATACAATTCTTATAAATTCTATTACACCGTCACTAACATCTCGTTCCCTCGATTAACGTACATGAATATATGGATTAATGAATACAGAGAGATAGATTGAATTTTTGGTGAACTCTCGATGAGTGCTTCCGACGGTAACGAAAAGATGAGTAAGCAAATTTTATGGTGATCAGTTGCGTTCGGAATATCCACTTTTAATATTCAGTTCATTCCAAGATTGTTTAGGCTCCAAATGCAACTTCTGAAACCATCTGCCATCACAAAATTGAACTTTTTAGAATCGGGTAATGAATGAATGGAAGGTGAATGAGTGAAATGAATATTAACTCATAAGCGGTGATGCCTAATTTGATAAAAAGTTTACCCAGCTCCGGCTTCGGCTTCGCGTTTTTGAAAATTTCAGCTCCAGTCCCCGCTCCAGCTCCCCAATTTTCGAAACTTCGGTTCGGCTTCAGCTCCCGCTCTGTATTTCATAAAACTCCAGCTCCAGCTTCGTCTCCGGCTCGACATTTTTTAAAACTTCGACTGCCGCTTTGGCTTCAGCTCCGAAATTTCCTTTGCTCTGCTCCAGTTGCGGAACACTTCAGATCAGGAAAGGAACTATCGTAGAGTTCTTAGCTCTGGCCACTGAATGTTGCTGTGATACATTTTTTGAGGAAGACAAAAGAATTTTTGGTTTCGGAGCTTAGGTAGGTGTTATTCATTGCTTACAAGGGAAGTCACCTTAGAACTTGTGGAGATATTAGTCGAGTGATAAACGCTGATCACGAATATTCTTCACTGACTACTGAACACCGTCTAAAGCAGAGTTATGAACGTGATCTGTTCCGATGATTTAGTCGTTATCACGAAAGTGTTTTGCGCTCTCGACGTTGTGGGTTGCCATATCGAGTAAGACGCTAAACCAATGAATTTGAGATAGAGGTAGAAGTTTGGGTTTGCACAGCAGCTCTTTTCTCGCAAATTCTATCTCAAACACAATTCGATTGAACACAATTCATCCAGCATGAAATCCTCGGTACAATTATGTGCTGAACTTTTCTCAACTCCTCAAAGAATACAAAACTGCAAGACATCATCTTTGTAGCATGTAAACTTTACGATATTTCGAGAGTTCTGCAAATCGCTCACATCTATGTTAATCAAGTTTTACAACTAAATAGTTTCAAATGTCGTTTCAATAACATTTTCGACGGATGTCAACCAAAAGTGTGAATCTAATGACTGTGATAATTTTTCTCTTTTTAGAAGTTCTTTCTGAAATTTGTGCCTTTTCTTTGATTGCTTTGAACATTTGTATTTCAGCTTTGATCAGTATTCATCACATGTGCATCATGGTTGAGAAAAAATTCCATTCAACCAATAGATTTCAAAAAAAAACCAATGAATTACATCACTTCGCAAAGAAATTTTGCATAAATAATACTATTAAATTAGCATCTTGCACATCAAAATCAAGATGCATGTGGGGAAACCGACCTCCAATCTTCATTTTCATTGGTCAAAAGCTCTCTTCATCGCGCTAAACACTTTTAATATAATGACTAGATAATCAGATTGGCTCCAAATAGCGTTTAGAAGATAACGAAGACATATTCACGATCAGTGCCATGACATTTTCAGTGTTGTATGGCTCATCTGATATCTCCGGAGTCCAGACCCGCTGATATGCATTGTACTGTCAGTGACAGGATGAGTACCAGTTTCTCATCTTGTGAAATCTAGATTATTTGTCTACAGATAGATTAATCTGAAAGAAAGGCTCAGTGATGGTTCAAAAAAATTCAAAAATGGTATGATCCTTGATGCATTTGTTTCTCTCCGACAAAACACTAGCATCCATGATCAATCTTTCAAGTCCTTCATATAAACAGAAAATGATTAATTGTAAGGATTTTTCGATAACCATCGTTCCTTTTCGCCCGATTCTCTGCTTATCAAATGTTTATGGTACTGTTTTGCCGTACACGTAAATAGGCAGTAAGGAAGGACGGTCGTAGCGAGACTGAATGAGATGAAACGGTGAACGTTCATGGTGGTCTTCAGCAATCACGGCGAACAACCAGAAATTTTTTGTTAAAATGAAATCAATGTGGGACGTATAAAGTGTCAAGTCAGGCAGTCACCTAAAAAGAGTTACTTCTAGTACTGCGAAATAAATGCACTTGAATGCAGGACCCTACCCTTCGCAAAGTACAGACGAAGATTCGAAACTTAACGTTAATCGTCTTCGTGGATAAGTCCTGCTCAACTCTGACCATCGGATTCTCTTGCGCAATGCTAAAATTGCAGATGAAGATTCATATGGAACGGAATATGTAACGATATTTAAATGCTTTGCATTCAACGACATTACTTTTATTGTTCGTGAACTGAATGTTTAATTAACGAAAAGGTTTGATACAACAATCAAAACAGGGAATATTTTGAAAGAAGAACAAATTGTCAAGTAAAGATAAAGCTGAATAGTTTCAGAAAATTTCTATCACCTATTTCATCATTGCTATTTCTTAATAGCATTTTTGGTGCTATTTTCATTCACGTCTTCAAAAGTCGACAATTCGATTACTTATTCATTCAATATATCATCCAAATATAAAATCTTGTGGAGCATTCCAACATTTACGTGGAAAAATTGTGTTGCATTGTTTTTATAATGCATTGTAGTAACGCCAATGATGATTCTCACAATTGCCACTGTGATTCTACATAATATCTTCATTAATGTCATTTCTAGAAATTCTAGGAATAAATTCATATCAATATATCTACAGTGATTATATCATTTCATCTGGGAGATGTATTGAGTCAGTAGGCGATATCTGAGCAAACCACAGCCGAAATAACGAGATCAGTCTGTTTATTTTTGTGATTTCGGTACAGTTGTGATTATCTTCGTTTTGTGATTTCGGTACAGTTGTGATTATCTTCGAAGGTGTACCCTCCGTTATTAATTTCCACTATCACCGTAGTGATGGATGTGAAAAATTACTCTGAGAGGTTCAGTAATTGCTGTCAAATATTTCAATAAATAACGCCAATAAAGAAATATTTGAAATTGATAATCATTTTCACTGATATTCGCTAAATGATTCTAATTGAGATTGCTCAACGAGAAACTCTCGCATTGTAATGTATCGATCAAGGAGAAACGACCTCATTAATCTTCTTTGCATGCATCCTTACGGATACGATAGATATCATGCAACACTTAACTACATAGCAGAATTCTGAAGATCTGTAGAATCTTCAACTATCATCACTTGTTATGCTAATCCTTGTGCGGAGTCGTTTCTGTGCACTATCTATATGCGGCTAAATTACTTAGGGAACACCCAAGCAATATTTTAATCAGCTTCACAATGTTTATTTATACCAGAAATGCTCTTTTGTGAACATGGTAATGAGTCTACGAAAGAGAGTTCTATCAGTAGTCATAGGGTGAAGATGCTTGATTCTCATGTATAAGATAAGGTATTATAGCACCATATCAATGTTTTCCTACTTGATATGTTGTGTTACTCATCATATCATTATATGTGTGTGTATATATATAAGGTGAATGTATACAGCGTTATTGCGTTGCACTATGTATCCTTAGAATGAGTATAATTTAATATTCATTCGCAATCCATACATCTGAGCACTGCATGATATACACTGTTCAACTTGCAGAAGTTGATTGGGATCTTCAAAATCGAACTGTTCTCATGGAATTTTTCATTGCATTAACATTCAGCAAAAGGTTCAAAACTTCAAGTAGCACGAAACCGTGCAAAGCACTCTATTTGAATGCTGTACCGTGAGAAAACTTTTCTCTAATTGCAGCATGCATACCAATAACGTTCAGTGTTATTGCGATAAGCGAAGAACAATTGAGGTTATAGAGCCACACCCTAATCGTAAATAAAAAAGATCATTCCCATCACAAGAATTTGAAACAGAGCGTCAATGCCAGAAGTTTAATTCATTGACCACTTGCGTTGCGACTTTGTTACAACCGTATGACATGCAGTGATATATCCAGTCGAGTACATGACCTTCTACCCCTGATTAACTTCCGTGAGTGATCATCACATGTCAAATTCGAAAAGTTTATCTGAAATTGTCAAGGTTTGCAGTGTACGAAGACGTGCCACTGATCATTCCTTTTCGTTGATATCATGCAGTTGTTCTAGCGAATTTCTTCCTGGGGATCGTCTACTTATATGACACACGTTTTCAAAAAAAAAAAGTATGCACGATAGATATGTTTAAGTGCAATCACTCAACGCAAGTATACACGGAATTCTTTGTGATGCTTCAGCGTTCACTTTATTTTTTTCTAATCAACATGCGCTTACGAATTCAATGTTTGATGAATTGACGAGTTGGGTGTTCGATTAGCTGAATAATGTGTCAGTATTCGATTCGGGAATGGGACAAATGAAAAGCTTACCAATGACAAAATTCGTCGGAGACGTTTGCGGATAGAAAAATTGAAAAAAAAAACAAAATTCGAAAAAAATCTATGACGCCGACTGATATTGAATGTACAGTAGGGTTATGCAAAAGACACGAGCATGATGTGTTTCTGGAGCATCGGTGGATTTGGGTTCAGGTTGGTCAACAATCCAAACGTGCAAAATTTCGGTCAAAAATTTCACACTTTGCGCAAAGTGCTCGTACTTCTCAGAATGGCAGTAAAATGAACGCTCATCCTTGTTGCTCGATTTTTTGCGTTTTACTTCGCTGTCTAATGCATCACCAAAAAAAATGGTTTATTTCATTACAAGAAACCTCACTGTAAAATTTCGCAACAGCCGAATCGCATCCCAAGCCTTTTCAATATAACATTCAAACGTTAGTTGCTGCTAATACCGTTAATCCTTCGTGTTGTTCGATTTTTGAAGTGGATTTTTGTTGCGAAATGCAAAAATAAAGCCTATTTATTATGGAAGCAAATCATGGTTAAATTTCAACCAAAAATATTGCACGTGAAGCTCAAATCCAGCGAGCTCCACTGCTAGTGTTTTCGTACCGTTCAAGGACTGAATGATTAAGTACCTTCTAATAATTAATATATCCTGCTGTGGTACTACAAACCTCCTGAAGAAGAACCACTTAAAAAAAACGATACGTCACTAGCTGTATCTCTCATGTGGCATGGAGATCAGCTACTTATGAGTATGTAAGTACATTCTGGGATTTCGAGAGAACGACCTCAAACTTGGATGAGAAAGAGTCTAACTGCACCGTTTCAGTCCTATACATCACTCAAATATTTCAGGAACTGAGCAAAGTTCAAGGAGTCAGCTAACATTCGGGGGAGGAAAGAATGTCAAAGCTTCCGCGCAATTTTCCCGCGTCCCCGTATCTCATTATCAAGCTCAACTGGTCTGAGATCCATCATGATAAATCTCGCAAACGATTACTAAACTTAAAATTTATCTTCAAATTATACGTGACGAAACAAAGTTCAAAACACCAAAATTTTATTCCCATCCCAAACGCTAATCAGTGAAGAATTCGATTCTTGGATAGTCTTTAAGGTGAAACTGCCCCAGCAGTTTATGCACGTAAGGTGACGCGGTAACTTAAATTATAATCAAATCGATAAGTTCTCAACTAATCTCATTCGATCTAGTCGAGTATTTACTCACGGATGGGTTGATGCAAATATGATTAGGTGACATCAGTTTGCGTTAGAACATCACCCTTGAAGATAACTGATTCATTCAGATGATGAATGACAATTTGATGAAACGGCTGATATTGAGGCATATCCATTCAAATGTCAATGCCTAGAAAGGGTTTTTCGAAAGCAGACGATTTCCTTCGTGAGGAGATATCTTCCTAGAAGGCGAGCTGATTTTATGCCAATCGACTGACATACACTGACTGTTTATTCCTGTGTGTAGCAAATGAATATGTAAGATTTAAAAACATGAGAAATATTATATTGAACAAATACGATAACATACAATAATATCTGTTTACAAAGAAACCAAATAAAAAATTCGACAATAGAAACAGAAAAATAGAATGAATAGTCAAAAAATCATGCCAAATAATTACGATAATAGGTAGCTGAATAAGTAGATTTATTTGGAGAAGGAACCATCGTTTTCGACATAAATATTCTAAAGAGTAATCAGATAACGAATTTCACATCAGCGTGACTCAACGATTATACGGGAAGCGCATAAAAGCGTGCAGCACTATAGCAGGACCGCATCGCCGAATTAGTGCTGAATAGCCAATTGCGGCAATGGAGCTTCCACAGTAAGAACACCGTCCGTGCTCAGCGTACTACTGATCAATTCAGGATTTGTTCCTCTTGGAAGCATGAACTCCTGAAATTTAGTAGCAAAATCAGTTACGAAAGGTTAAGTCCCTATTCGAATACTTCCGATGATCAACCATAATTAATGGTTGAATAATCAGGTGATCGCAACACAATTATGCCCTGTGAATTATTTATCCGCCTACTCTGGCATTCTTTTTAAGTGGTGTGGTGTTTTTGGATTCTTCTGATCTGAATTTTTCGAAATCAAAGTTACCAGTGAAATAATAAGATAAATGCATTCCAAAAATACTAAAGAAATCATTGATTGTTATAAATACACTCGTTAAAAGTGGACACTTCCATCCATCATTGCACTCAAGTTACAAATTCAGTAGGTCTTTTTTTCTTCTCTGAACTTATGCACTACGGTCCAGATACAAAACGCTTTGGATCGTTCACAATACAACACTCATTAGACCCCTGAATTACAGACCATGCAGCAAGCAATTTGCAATCGAATTTAAAGCACCAGCATATTAAAAAAACTGGATAACTGTCTAAAATTTCTTCATTCCACCTTCCCACTTATTTATCTTATTATTCTCTTCATTGTTTGAATTTTTTATGTCCAATCAGTATTGTTGAGCCATTTTTTGAAATGATTCGCCGCTTGAGGATCATCCTTCGATCAGATTTTATTTTCCAGTCAAAGACTGGATCACATTCGACAGAAAAAAGTAAGGAATCAGTCAATAGGTTACAACTTAGCGAGTTTTCAATACCACATTTAGTTGACAGAAATTTTAAGCTGACTGAAAATAACTCAATTTTTAGAGCTCAATTTTTTACAATTTTTAGGTATAGCCAAATGACTCTCTGAAAACATGAATGATTATGTCTCACAACTTTACAAGGTGTTTATATCAAAAACTGATGACATTGTCAATCAGTAGTCTTTGTATTCGCGTACCTGATTATATTCGCGGAAAACGGTTCGCTGTGGCGTTTTTTCTTCATGTTTTGCATGCACCAACAACCTGTTGTCAACAGTCTTCACCGTAACTTCTTCAGGCTTATATTGCGCAACATCAAATCTTAAACAAACAAGTGTGCTTTCACATTAAACACTCAATGCATTTCACCTCTGACGATTAGTTAGACTGCTGGCGTAAGTAATAGAAAGACCGATAAAAAGTCAAACAAGTAAACACAAACGGTATATGAAGCTTACTGGCCGACAACGTTTGGTTCAACAATTGTTTCCTTTGGAAGAAACCAAAAAATGGATTATACAGTGGTAAATAAAGAGAAATTACACAGAGGCTTAGATCGCAAAGTAAGCACATTCAATGCGACGAGAACAGAGTGAAAAGATTCCTACCTGAGTCTAAGAGTTTTACCGTCACTTTCATCTTTGATCAGCGGTGACTTCAGATTTTCGAAATATGGATCATATGTAGGTCTAACAACCATCGTGTCCTTACTGGCTGCTGTTGGCGGCGCACCCGAAGTTGGTGCCTTAATTAGCTTGTTTTCTATCAACAACTAACTGACAGTGACAGGAGAGGTGCGAACTGAACAAACACAACAGATTTCATGAATTGTGGGTGGAGCACTAGGGTTATTGCGATGGAACAGTCACAAACTCTATTATTGAATGCATATATGAGGTTGATAAGCGATGACTATGCATGATGAAAAGGTGTAGCTTGGAAAATGTTGATCTTCAACGCCTGTGGATCATTTTCCATGAAAAATGACTGTATATACTGGCCAAAAACGTGGGAAGAAATACCTGCGCCGACGAGCCACTCTCATACCGCCTGGACTCTTCACGGTGTGAGCTGAAACTGGAAGTTCGATTTTCAGGAACGGTTCCTTGCGAACGAGGAGTGTATCCTGAAATCAGTAAGAAAATTAACTACCCTCTCAGCAATAAATGGTTGGATATTATCGGATGTTTCACTGAAACAACCTAGCATCACGTATATACTTCAGTGAATAAAGATAGTTGCTAGCATTTCCAGTCGTACATTCCAACTGATAATAAAAATCAACTGAAATAATCGATGCTCAACGCAACCTTCGAATTCTCTTCGCAAGCGTTGCATCTCCTCTTCCACGCGTTTCATTTCCATTTCGAATCGATCACGCATATTACCAAATTCGTTATCGATAACCGAATAGTTGCTTCGTGAAACATCAATTTTTCTTTCCCGGTGTGCCATCGTTCAAGCGTTCGACCAATATGACGTCTATTACAGCTGAAAGCATTCATAAATCTTATAATAAGCTGACAGCTGAAGCTTAATACAAAGCACGTGGTAGATTGAACGGTCAAAAGAAACGAGAAAACGGGATAACGCAAATGAAATAATGAATCAAATGCAACTTTCAGCCAATCAATCTTGAACAATGCATTTGCAAAAGCACATCAAGTACAAAGTGACAAACAATCGCAAATTCATGTGGAAACGACGAATTTCGAATGTGTTTTTCAAGCCAGTTCACTTGCATCATACACCTGTGAACGTCATTGCTCGTTGCAAAATGAGTAAACCTCAAATGAGTTTCCCTTGATTGAAATCGTTTACGTACAAAATGTGAAACGATGTTAGCGCTGAATTCAATACGTGATGCATTAATACAGTCTACAATCGAGTCATTTTACTGGCAATAAAGCCTTCGGCAACATTCTTTATCGACCACCCGGTCGCCATTATAACCATATTCCATTTGATCAGTGATTACTTCAATGGGAAATGAGTTGATGATGATAGATCAAATAAAAGAATAACATATTAACATGAAAATGAATATAAGGAATCACGAAAAGAACAAACACCGAAGTGATTTTAGATGTAGTGCTGCTTCTTGTGTTGCCCGCTTCATCAGTGAGCAGAGGCTGGAACAATGGGTTTTAGACGGATGTTTACAAATGATTGAAAACACAGCTTCCAGAAATGATAATAAAATGGAAGCTCAGTTCACGAACATAATTCGTTCCACTGGTTTGGTTGTAATCACATTTCTCTGCTGCAATCAGTGGAAAATGAATCAATTCCAGCCACTTCTTCTTAGTATAATTTTTTTAAAGTGAAGAATATCAATACATTCATCAACAGGCTGTTCGTATAGCTTGTAGATGCTTAAAAGTGAGAATAAGATGCTTAACCGGATTCAAAGTTTGGTAATTTATGGAACGATACTTCGAGGAGTTGCTTCACAGTCAGCCTTCAGTACTTTTGAGAATCCACCACTAGAGCCTGGTTATGTTTCAACAGTTCGTTCTTGCAATAAGGATCCTTCTGGTGGAAACTAGTCGCTAGGTCCAGCCCCGAATTCTTTAAAAAACGAAACCATCCCTCCACTGTCTTTCTATAGGTTACACATAACATTTCATGAACAGTTTTTTCACGCTAGAGTAAAAAGCACCAGTTTAAGTAAAGAAAATAAGAAAATTCACAGAATTCGACGTCAAAACTGATTGAAATACAAGGTGATGGCTGTTCGCTATGCCGAAAAGTGTCAGGAAATAATCCAAATCTTGTCATGAATCCTTTCATAAGTGACAGGATGACGAAAAATAGCATAAGTTTCATCGAAAATGGTCATAAACAGAAGCAAGTTTTTACCGAAATTTTTGGACATAATCAGAGACTGCACTGTGTACGCAGTAACACTGCGAGAAATGAAATTTAGAGCAGGACAAACGTTGATAGTTAGAACATGTTGGAAATACAATTCATGAAGTGCGTTCAATGTGCTGCTGAACACATCATCTAATTTTCGATTACGACGAAACATACGAATATATACTTGTATGCATATACGTATGCGAGCATAGACGAACATAAATATTTTCTATTCATTTATTTATATGAACATTCGCATGATATGTTTGTTTATATGTACATGCATATATGTACCGCTTATACAATAAAATAGACAGACACCTGCGACCAGAACATCATAATCACTGACAGCTTTTTCGGATAAATATTACTTTTTGAAAAGCTTCGGAAAGGCTGCAAGCATAATCAGATTGTAGTTTGTGCATTACGTTTCTCATTCCTTCTACTTCAGCAGGAAAGTTTCGTTTTTGCCATTAAATTAGTATGTCCTTTTTAGACGCTTTGTCAAAGCAGCATTTTACTATTATTCAAGCATTGCAGAATCGTATTTATTACTAACAACAACTGTAGCATCACTAAATCGCTAGTCATGATGATTACTGATATAAAAAGCAAACACGAAAAGATCACTGCTTGAATGCAGTCGCTAGTCTCGAATAACAAAAACATCATTGGTAGGGCTGAATGGTAGAACTATTCGGGAGTGTTGAGGCCTTCGGCGCAAAAAGATCACATGCACCTTTTTATTGATCATCGTCATTTCCGGCCTTATCTTTCAGTCGTTTGGATCAGCATATGTATTATCTAAAACTTCACTATCAGTTCAGAAAATTTGTTAGTGATGGGGAGAGAAGACATTCAACTGTGCACACATCCCAAGAGACTCATCTGTGCTAACGAAATATCATTAAAACAAAAATAAGCACAAGAGGACTAGAATAATATTGGAAATCGCAAATTCATGAACATGCGATTTCCAATGTTCATGAATAATTTGCATGAACATGAGTTTGTCCTCATCCTACCTTGTACATGTTAATTACGATGCTTACCGACTGATGCACCTAATTCGGGGAAATTTTTGAGTTTGATATTAGACCGTTAGATCACGTACACCTTGTTATTCACCATCGTTTTACTGACTAATTTGCACAGTTAAAATCAAACGTGTCTTAGTTAAGCTCGCGCTCTTGATTTTTTGAAAGCTGCTTCATTTGACAAAGATATGATGAGGGCAAACTGGAGCTTTACAGAAAGTTCATATCGTAAATCACTGACTGCGAAATCTTCATTACTCTAGATCAGTGCTGACGATCACTTGCGCTGAAAACACGATGAACAAAGATGTGTGACTTGCGTTAGATCCAAAGTACATGACAGGGCAAGTTTCATCGTTCTTCCAAGCAGTACGCACCAACCGTTTTAATCTCCGCTATTTTCTCAGTCTGTCAAGTCATGACCATAAAATCAAAAAAATCTCTACACATTCCAATCATTGTCACCTAACAGTTTCACTATTAAGAATACTCTCACCGATCCAGACTTCTCACAAAATTTTTTCTCAGTCACACTTTCTCACACTGACTTCAACAAATTGATGGTTACAGTTCAACTTATGAGCGGATTATTATCGCATAAGGATTCGATTACTCCACATAAAGAACAGATGAATTTTATTATCGCAAACGAAACAAAGGGAATGCACAAAATGCTAATAAGAGTGCAAACAAATTTTTGTACGCGAACAACTTTCATGACCACTTCGAAAACCAATTTCGACAAATTCAGATCCATCAAAAAAAGTTCAATCAGTTGATACACACCGCACAACTGGATCAAATGTACAAATCGCAACCATGTGGAAGAGAGGCGAAGGAAGAAAACGAAGAAAGGGAATTTGGAAAAATAGAGTGAGAAAGAGGAATTGGACGTATAGAAAGTGAAACAGGAAGAGGGATAGAGAGGGAAAGCGAAGTAACGAAGAGGTTAGTAGCGAGTAGATGTGCAGCAGCAGCAGCAGTCAGTGCGCTTGAATAAGAAGGATGAATCGATTTGTGGAATGAATGAATGTGGAGGAGGAGGCGGATGATGATGCATTCGAATATTCATTTATACGTTACTTTTAACTGCATCGATTCTTAACTTACATTATTCATTTATTCATACATACCGTAAACTGCTAACAGAGTGATCTCTCTCTTCAATAGTAGGCTGTATGTGTTTGAGACCAGCAACTGTTGTTTATGAAATTGGCAGGCATTGCCGGGAAATGAGCAGGTAACTGAGAAATCAAAATAGACGAACGAGAAAGCAGAGCAGAGAAAATGAGATTATTAAACTTTCTCTCTGCTCAAATTCATCGCCATACTGTTCTCAAATCACTTCAGTGGCACGAAAATACGATTTTCATTTTCAGCGCACAATATGGAACGCACTAAAAATGAAAACTCGAAAAGTATTTGGAGCATTTTTCATGTGGCATTGCTCTCACTTGAGAAAAGACTCGCCTTAGGGTTATGGTATCTAAATGCTACGTGATTCGTTTCAATTTCGCAGTGACTCATCGAGTAAATGGTGATACTGAGAAATACTGGGACGTTGCACCTTGCAATGAATATATTCCCGGATTGAGCGTAGAATTTCAGCTATGTGATCTTGGAAGTCCCTGCAGACACAAGCACAGTAAACATATGGCTACTTTGCCTGTGCCATTTTGTCGGTATGCATACATAATACGCAACTAATTTTTTTACAATGCTACTAAATAATTTTCGAATCAGTCGCAGTCGCAGATACATCGAACGGCGTCGAAAATGAGTGGAGAAATTCGATGAGGGAAAGTGCTTCAACCACACTTCTGTATTACAGTTCTTTCCAGTGGTATGCTGCGGGGACGGAAAGAAGCCTGGGACGAAATTTTGCAGTCGGACACCTCGAAAATGCAGTTAACTCAAAAAAAGTCGGGGAAACGGAGACGGAGTCCCGGGAATTCCCCAATCCTCGTAACATACTATTATAGTTTCCAGTGTTAAGCGGACGTCAGAACTGGATAGATAAGCAGATATCTATTTTTAAAAAACCGTATGCTTTTATTACGAAAATTCGTTCGAATGCAAAATTGTAGCGATGAAATGAATCAAGGAGGTCTAACGAAACATTCTTTATTTGCTCACCAGCATACATCTTGGAATCGTTGCTTTGGCAGCTGCGCTCTATAGAAATTCTCTGTGAAGTACGTTGCAGCGCTGTTCCTAAGAACTACTGAGAAATAGTCCTGTAAAATGAATAATTTTTCTCAAATTCGGCTCCGGGATGAAAACAGCCAACTTGTATTGATCGAGTACATTTGCAAACAGAAAGCATAATTCTCTATTTCGCCTGGCAGATAACACATCGAAATGGAATCTCTTCTAAACCATTACCTCGCATGATTTTCGAATCTTAAGAATCATCATTCACATAGCAACACTGCTTGAAATACACATATAACATAGCAACTAAATTACGGATTACAACGGGAACATTTGTGCTTTTCTAGGATGAATGAAAATCTTTACAACGAATAACCGTTGTTCGAAGAATGACTACTAGCTGGCCAATAGTAACACAATCACTCGTAAACCGTTTGCATTGCTGCGTTTGTACAATTGCTTCATCGAAGTGAACGTATAAAGGTCTTCTGATTTTTGCCTTCCATATTACTATTATCACTTGTCTCAGGTATGGCTACGTATGAAGAAGAACGCCTGATCACATTAGAAGACCGATTCACAAATTCGTTTACCGTTCGTTATTTGTGAATAAAAAGGAAAATATGCGTTTTGTGAAAGTTGCAGATGAGTCGAAGTTGGCAACGAAAAACTTCAAGATGAACGTATTCAGTGGGCAACGAACAGAAACGTATAAAAGTTATTTGGTGAAGTGCTGCTATACATTACTTGAAAATAGCACAGCGAAACGATAATTTCACATAGAGCACAACCAACTAACCTTATAATAAGAACTGTTGTATCCGACCGAGCAACCATTGCTCATTAATCCTATTACACAACACTAAACGTTGTTAAATTTCATTCTGTGGAGGTGGAGGTGCATTGAGACGATGAATTGTGCTCAGTGTTAGCATACATTGTCTTGTTGTTATTTGAGAACTTTACTTATTCTATTACATTATGTGCTGCTCTATGTCATTCAACTCGTATTTATCTATACACTGTATATAAGACGTTTTTCTTGAAGTGTTCACCCCTCCATTCCTTCTCACACATTCCTCTCCTTCAAAAACTTGGCAAATTTACGTATGCACGTGGCAAGTGCAACTGCCGTTGAGCGTTCCTCCTTACAGCTCGTCATTTATAGTCATTATTCACCGATTTGATTTCTTCATCTGGAATCCTCAGTGGCAGTAAGTCAGAAGTATATATGAACCATATGTGGAGGTCGATCGAGCCATTTGAACTTCTCACTGTTAAGCAACCGACTTAGCACGTTTCTTCTAGCGGTTTCCTGCCTCCTATCACTGAGATGAAATACCAACCAGTGAAGTAGAGAAATGCTTGATAAAGCACTACAAAGAAAGTAGGTTAAGACAGACAGTTGCTCAAAAGCATGAGCAGATTGCAACAACTGAGAGAAGGAAAGCGCAACGCATGCTCCCACTTGTCCTTAGGAATTCTTCATCAAACTGAGGGTGGATGTATCTGTAAAGGAATATGTTAAGCACTCAGGCAGTCCGTTGGTATCAGAGAAGGATGAAAGCATTCGACAGAGAATGATGATGTAATGTTGACAGGATGGAGGTATTGGGCTGAAAACTTCTTTGTTTGACAATATGATTTATTTTAATTGATCACTCTTTGAACAATACTTTTGATTTACTCTTAGTCAACACCACAGCCTGGTAAAAGGAATCAATAAATAACGGTAGGAAATACTCGAAAATAATGAATCGATAAACAGTCAAAGCAAACAACGAAATGCAAGGCGCAAAGCCAGTAAACGCTGTAAGATAAAGAATTTTAAACAACTTGAGCACCCTTTGGATGTGGATTAATTCATGAAAAATTTCGCATATATCTACCACTTTAATAATCATTCATTTTGAACCACCGAAATCAAGCACTGATGTGATATCAGAAAAAAAATGACGGAAGGAAACGCTCAGTGCCAGTTAACCTTTGCTGACGTAACGAATAATTCAAGCAGCTTACACATCGTACATCCTTAGAACGTGATTCAGTTGCCGCATAGTTTTGAATAATATCCTTATGGTAGAGTGGATCATGTTTGGCGGCTGCAACAAAAATCAAACAAAAAATACTCGGAAAATGAAACTCCAAAGAGAAACACTTACAATCAGTAGAAATTGCTCCCATAATCCTACTGAATTGCTCGAACGTTTTGCGCTGACTCTAGATAGGAAATTTTTGGCTAAATTTCGCATGGAATGGTATTCGACAAAAATAAGCACGTATCTTTCGATGTTTCAAAATTTGAAACGAAAGTTTTATGTGCCACTTTCGCATTTTCCTAATACCTAATAATTCATAAATGCACACATAAACCTATATTTATATGCTAGCATTTAAAAGCCGTTGTTTGTTTCACAACGATCATAACCGTCCTCATCCATCGGTCGAATAACGTTGCATAAACATATAGAATTTTGACAAAGCGCACTTTCTCCAAAAACTGATTCACAGCTGAGGGTTCAAACCTGCAAGCACTAACTCGAAAGGGCAGGAAGTACATTGCAGTTCGATTATTACAGCTGTTACTGTTCAGCTGATCGTTCCGGAACAATAGGACTTCACATACATTTGGGGCGCGTTATAATAAATGTAGTTGGAAGTGGTCTCTTGTGCTGCTTCAGTCAAACATATCGAACACGGAATCGAATGTTACAGCAAAAAATGTTTCGTCTCAATCATATCTTCACACAACACTCATTCAGCTCGTTCTTTCAGTGTTTTTTATGTCATTTGATTTGTGATTGAAAGATTTCTAAATGACACTCAAAAGCGTTATTTGTTGATGAAAACATCACGTTAAGATGACAAATGGTTATGGACAAAAGCAAATTTCTTTCTTGAATGTGTAACCATATAAGATTTTTGCAACAACTTCTAATAGTCAACCAGATGCTGGTTGCTTGAATGAATAAGCTTCCTCTTCGATCACATCCAATGAAGATTGATTTGCCGGTGGCGTTATTGTTATAAGAAATTGTGAAGTAACATTTGCATTTAATACTGAGTGCTATTATGCCATTTTGATGACGTCAACGTTATGGATGCTTTCAATTTGACCGGAAAAGCATGTAAGTTGCCTCGAAATTGGCTCTCATTTGGGTTGTTTTAAATGAATTGTGTGTTATTATTATTATTTCAAAAAATATTTGTATGAATAAACGTCAGCTCACTGAGTCGCAATAATTCAATCATTCGAATGAAAGTGCCATCCTCAATTGAAACCGCCTCATTCTAACGGCATAATGCATGTGCTATTGTTCTTTTTTTCCCATTTTCGTAGTCTGCCTTAATACAGTACTTGTATCTTCCAACTGAGGCATTATAGATATACCAACACTGCAGTAGCACTTCAGTTTGGTTTCAGTTTTCATTGAATCACTTCACAAAAACGTTTTTTTTTTGAGCGCATACGATTAATCTTAATTTACAGTGGTTGAATCAGACGTCTGCTTAGTGACAATTTTTCGTCGTTCCCTATTTGCTTGATACGAGTGAATCATAACTGCAAACCTGTGATCAATAAGTACTGTTTTACCCATAATAATAGTTTGTTACCAGGATCACATCTTGGTGAGAACAGAGCGGTTTGGAAAAAGACTTGGAAACGGGAAAAAGTGAACCGAAACAGTTCAACCAGAACAGCTGATTTAATGAATGAATACAGCATAAATAGAATTGGAAAGGATCTTATCACGCGAATATCGCTAAAAAATAATTTCATGCTGCATAATTAAAAATCTGTTTAGAATAATTACAATTTGTTGTTACTGTGCTTTGAACAAGGGCCATTTCAACTTTCCGTCGTTCAGCTGGCCAATCAATATTCACACTTTCAAGAATGCTTTCAAAAAAAAAAATCTTTCGTACAGTTGAAAATGACGACTGTCCTCTTGAATAGCGTCATGATCCTGCCATTGCCTATCTCACAGAAATTTTGAAATCAGCATGTGTAAGAGGCAAACGATCAACTGATTATAATTTCAACCTTTATTTAGAGATAATTTTTATCAACAAATATAACACTGAGAGTGATATCATGTAATGTGTGGATTGTATCAACAATAGTGGAAGAATGCCTTCAAAAAATAAAATGAACCGACCGCGTTTTTGTGTTAAGTAAAAAATAGGGATGAGTTTGATGAACAAGCTTAGGTTTGATTAACTTAGAGGTAGGCGGTTAGAAAAGAAATATTAACAATAAGTAGGGTGCGTTGCGCGACGTAAGTGTGTAAAGTGGAATAATGCGAGCATGAAGAATTGCTATACAGTAAAATAGATCAGATGGTTTGGATGAACTCGTTGAGTAAGTAGGTTGTTGATGTTGGTAGTGAATGTACAAACATAATTATAAATATAACGGAGATGTAAGATAAACAATTAACTAATTTCATGTGGTGTTGTCCTCCTGTATGTAATCGGCCGCACTTGGGGTCATCTGAACATCGATGAGATCGGTGGTCGTATTCATCACTAATCTTATCATACGTTGTTGCTGATAACATGTCGGTTGCTGTGCTATGCATTGCTCGTTTCGTTTATAACTGCCCTCACATAGTTTCACAATCATAACGATCACCTAGGTGGTTCATTATCGTCGAGACCCTGTATTGAAACTTGTTTTGATCCCGTAATTTTAATGCGCATTCATCCCACTGCATATCTCTGTCTTCGATGTGTGCTTTCCTTAATTCAACTGTAAGCATAGCATATCCAACAAATTTATTCGTTTTGTTCAGTTTAGCTGCTTCAGCTTCTTTCGTAGAGAAAATAGTGAGTAAAAACGATTGTCGTCTGGTCTGGGATTGTCTATATTGGTAATGCTGATCGAATACCAATATCTGCAATCCTTGAGCTGACAAAGATCTTCACTAATCACTACACGCTCTGTGGACATCCTTTACATGTAAGGTAGTATTTTGAAAGCTCATTCCTAGCTTATTCTGTTTGAATTGTTCTGAGAAGTAAGACCAAGATAACGTTGACATCGACGGAAAAAAGTGCTAATTTTTTCTCCCTAGTTTGTGTTTTGAGCAAGTCAAAGCAGTCAATTTAATCCGGCAAAAACGACTAATTGTGTATATTGACATGGAAACGCTTGGAAAGATACTCTTTTTATTGCAGTTTATCATCCACCTTAACGTCAGATATAATCAAAGTAGGTGGGTAATGCTTCATGAAATAAATCACTGTGTTGATTATATGAATTATTACGCTGAGCGCATATGAACATAAAACTCATTCTAGTTAAAACTGATCTTGGGACATTCGGCCATCTTAGAGCTCGTTTATTAGGGTTCACCAAATTCTGACGTAATTCGTACCAATGAATTTCTGATGTTTCATTGATTTATCGAAATGGAATTAACAAAACTGTTGACGAAATAGTGAAATGTGAACAGGATGAGCTCACGATCACCATACTAACGCCCCGGTAGGTGCACTGCTCCGATCATACAACAACACTAAGCAAACACATTTTGCTCTTCTTATCAGCTAGTTATCATTCTTAATGTTTTTATTTACCACTGTTCGTTCTGCTTTACCACATGAGTCTCTACCATCCAAAGATTTTAGAAGTCTCGAATTAAAAGAAGACGAAAAAGGAACGTTTCTTCGACTGTAATGGAAAAGATTGAATCTCTCCATCAAAAAACGTACACTTCGACGGAAAATACGGTTTCTTATTAAACTTTTGGTACGAATTTTAATTTTAATTCCATGATGCCAACGCGACGAAAATTTTCGCAACTATGAATGTTTTTATTTATTCCATACGAAGAACTGATTCTAACGGAATACCATGAACGATATGTTATAAATGATAGAAGGTATCTTCGGACGGTAGGTGTATGGTAAATGCCTAAATTCAGAATGAGATTATGGCAAAGCAAACTGATCCGTGTGATTGTTTCACAATAATTAGCTCGGTCCACAATTGCAGTACGTAATGCAAATCATTTATTCTTTTCGTTGATTCATAATTTCGAGTGATTGAACTAGATACTTTTTATGTGGTCGTATGAATGGTTAGTTCGAGCCAAACAAATTACGATATTTATCTTTGGCATGCAAAGCGGGACTAATTGGGTTGATCTGATCTGACTGATCGTTATCATTTATGCGAAGTTACGTATATTGCTGCGTGCACTTATTCACAGCAACAACAACAGTAGAATGCCGAGGTCATCGATGAAATATATTCAAATGATTGCTCACATAAACACTCCAACTTTTAACTAAACTATTCCAATCAAACATACACACAATGCATGGAAAGTCCCAAACATGTGAACAAATTATATTCTAAAAAGCGTTTCTGGGATGGATTGTTCGTAATTTTAAACTATTAAACCCAAGGCTTAAGAATGAACGTCTACTGCTAATTAATATTACACGTTTATTGTTCATTATTATTGTAAAGTTTGTTGTTGATTACTCTAAATTGCTTGTAATATCAACACACATTGCATAGAGTGAGAGAGTGAACTGGATTGAAGAGTTGAAAATTTCGAAATAATCAGCACTGCAGGTTCATAAGAAATTAGTTTTGTTTCATTCGTTCGTGGAACGGTTCACAAATCAAAGACTCACATGACGACTGAATCGTATTTATGGAGAGGAGCACTTAGGGTTACGTACAATGGAACGGGCTGCAAAGTTAAACTGATTTATTGGGGCATGTTAGCCCGGCCGATATCTCAAATTGAGACTCTCCATAAATATTTATGATCAATTATGAGCTAAGAGACCTGCAATAAAGTCTCCAAGTTACCTGTCATTACGAGACCGTCGCTGTTGTGGAGGCTGCATATGAATGCGGCGATTAATTTGTTTAGGTAGAGGGAGCAGTAGAAAGGCTTCAGTTTTTATCGGGATACTCAATAAGTACACTGTAAAATTACAATGACAGCGATATCTATCGAAGAATGATTATTGAGTTAATTAAGCCAATTAATCGCGAAGGGTAATGATAAAAAACGCACGTTTTGAATGGAATTTTGAAATATTTTTGATAAAAAGAGGATGTTTATCATCGAATCTTCAAATACAATTCATAGTCGTCCGAAACGATACCAGAATCATTAGTGGTAGACGAATAGATTGTATGCGTTACGTACTAAGCGTCAAGAAATTTGAAGAACATGGTGCAAACTTAAGTGATACATAGGAGGGTTTAATATGATCGAGTGATTCGATGAAACGTATCTACTGGTATATGAAACAAAATATTTAAAGTTCAATGCAGCGCTTCATTCGACCCGATGAAACGTTCTCCCAAAAGACGCTGTATTCAGTTTGGGATTTGAACGGGCGTCTTGTTGTTGTTATTACCCGACTAAGCGCCTTGTCGTTGTTACTACGCTAACAACAACTCCAACGTAATATTACAACTAAAAACACACATGGGAATTCATGATGAAATAAAACATTCAACGAAATTTCTGGTTCCGATTTTCGACACCATCAAACATCAACCGAATTTGCTGATATTCATTCCAGTGACACACAATTGAAGATACCATTAACGCGGCAATTAAATGTATAAACTAAGTTCTTATTCATGACGTACTGTGTGAATAACATGCGATAATAAAAAAATGAAACGGGTACATTGCTAAAAAGATTTCTTGGAATTCACGAAGGTCAAGTAACATGACGACAAAGAGGGAGCAAAATTATGCTGGCTAAATAGAAATTATGTTTTGAAGTTGCATTTGTAAACCGAAAAAGCAAATGTCTAGAGTTTTACATGTATAACAACAAAATTCGCTGATCTTGTTGTTGTTGCTACGCTAACAATCACTCCAATGTAATATTACAACTGAAAACACATGAGAATTGATGATCGGAAGGCTGCTTGGATAAGTGAATGACCAAAGGTTCCTGTCCAATGGCATGCAGATAGTCAGCACTCTGAACACTTGTTGCCTTCTTTAACATTCTTTCTTTTACATGTATCGGAAGTGATGAAAACGGGGAAACTTAACAAAAAAATATGGCGTCTGAAAATGATCGATTGACACCTCAGATGCAGACGACATCATTCAAACGTTAATTCCAAACAATAATATGGATGAAATAAATGTTTATTATAATCTTTCAATTCAGAAATGTGTTTCAAATGAACGCATTCAACAAATTAATCGACAATAAATTAAGCAAATACTAATAAATAAGATACACATCATTCTGATTATCAACAATCATATCATACAAATTCAAAATAAACATTCTCAAAGTGGATAGTCTTTCGTTTTGCGGAACATCTTCTTGAATTGAGAAACTTTATTATCGGGGAAGAGTTTCGCGACGGTCATCTCCAAGAACTGCCCGTTCATCCGAAATCGGCGGGTTGCCTGTATATTTTCTTATATTTCAGTTGATGAGTTCGTCTTCTCACTTACAATCAGAAAATTATCTTTAAAGTTTTGGCACAACGAGTGTTTTGCATATGCTCAGTTTAGTTCTTAAACGGAATGTAATTCAACGATCGCTCTACTTTAATTGTTCTACTTTATATCTTGATAACGTTACCCAATTGATTTCAGTTACATCCCTTTTCTTTACATCATTCTTGCATTAATTATTCTCTGTTTTGTATGCAGAGTGCTTCGTTTCTGATGATACTTATTCACAATTCTAGCCGAAAAGTTCTGCGTTATGCATCACATCAAGCAAGCAGCTGAAACAGATTTACGGAAAAGTACACTCATTACGCAGTCGATGTGAATACTTTCGATTGATAGGATGCGAGCTGTCTATGGGTAGAGCTGGAAATCGAAAGATTTCTTCCAGTGGCCACCGACCGATCAACCGCTGCGGTTCCCGTCAGGGGCGCAGAAATTCGGTCTTCAGTTGCCACCGAACAGAATCTTTTGGAATAGAACAAAATCTTTTGGACTATCCGCTTCCAGAGTTCGCTTTCCAGAGATCACCGACCGCCTTTGGCTTCTGCTAATGGTAACGGACCAACTCCAGTTGCAAGCCAATGGAAATCCGTTTTTATTTTGTGAAATTATTAACTTAGATCCAAACGAATATCTCATCATTATGATCACCTGATAACGTAACTTACAGCTAACTGCACAAGTATGGTTCAGTGGATATTGCAGAAATTTTGCATACTCTGTTTAGGATAATTTCACACACTGTATTATGATGTCGTTCAGTAAAGTGATGCGAGAGCGCAGAATTGTATCGTTCGCATATGATCTCTTCAGTACATCGAAATTTATGAAAATATGCTTGAAAACATTGATTTAGTGATCACAAATGAGATTAGTAAACTTACTCCGAGTGGGAGAATAGTGCTGTCGAGTGAAGGATGTACTTGCATATAACTGATGTTCAGCATTACCATATGATCATCTACTGTGCCCAATTCAACCATATTCAGTCCTTCAAATGAACACTCACTCATAAAAATAAAGATGAGAATGATTCACTGAATTCTTATCAATAAAAATGTAGGTTCTTACAAATTCCAACGGTGCTCAGTTGATCCCCATTTCTGTTAGAAAATACCGATATTTGTGGTAATGCAGTGGTGTTTATTTCATCAGAACCTAAGCATACTCTATCACCATAATGTAATTAAGATTATAACCTTCATTGCCAGTACTTAGAACAGCCACTTCCGTGGGATTGGAATTCGTTTTTAGTGTTAGAAATGCCTGAGTGATTCGTGTATCGTTGCCGCTTCGCGATGTGCTCCTGTAATTTTTTGATGGAAATTCTTTAATGCACAGTTTTTGTGAACAAAGATGAATATGGTTACGAATCGTGTCAAGTCAATGAAAAATGTTATTTCAGATAAATGGTGCAAAATGTTTCATTGTTGTCGCACTCCGATTGGAACGTCGACCTAAATTATAGTAAATAATTGAATGACCGTTACAACTTCGGTTTTGAACACACTTGATAGAGATATTCTACAAAAGAATCAATCACTCTATTTTTGGATCGTTAATTGTGCCACTTCAGGTCAGCAATTTTTGATTTATTCATTCGGATATATTTCCAGACACTGATTAATCAATGAGATCCTTAAACCTTACGTCATATTCAATGCAGGCGTTCCAAACATGGGCACTTCAGCTGGTATAACATCGAATACCTCCTCATATGAATTCGAGTACATATCTGTTGGATAACGCAGTCCTTTTGCAGCTAACGAATGCCATTTACCAACCATAAATTGTAGTGGTTCTAAGGCCGGCGGAATTGGGATTTCGCTCAATTCTATAAATATGATTTTTTAAAATAATATTGACGTGATTGCACGTACATTTCATGACTGCGTTTTTTTTTCGCGAATTTTATTAAGTTTCGTGTTAGACTTTTCTTATGCGGGATAAAATTCTACCACTTCATTCGAATAAAAATCCTATTATTTTGAAAGCAATTATCATTACCCATCACCGATCAAAACTTGAAACACTCAGGAATACATGACATTTATAAAGGATACGAAAATGCTATTTGAGTAGATTTCTGGCAAGATAATTTATCACGTTTGCGATCGGAAAATCATTAAGGATATAATCGATATTATGATGAGATTAACGAACGTTGATCAGGTTTAGGAGTACAAGTATGACAGCTAACGGCACAATTCATATCGAAGAAGTTCGTCTGTGAACGAACTAACTCGCATTTATCTTCCATTGCCCATCGATCACAGCTCTTGTATATATTTCGACAGTGCCCTTAATGATGATTCGATAAAAACAATATCCTTTTAAACAATTTCAACTATCGTTTCCGCTGTCTAAATAAGAAACCTGAATGATAACATCGAATGATGACAACTTGGGATAACTGACTGCCTTTGTTATACTAATGCATATCATACATCTTCATTCACAACCCTTCGTATCCAGGCTCATACCATCTTACAGCTTATGCAATCACACATTTTGTGAAGTTGAAACACAAGAATGATTATTAGCGGCTGCTTGATATAACTTTCTTTAGTTCAAAACAGATATCTAGGTTCAAGGACAATTGTTGTTTTAACTGAGGCAGCTTAGAGCTGGAAAGAAAACGAATTGTCCTCCGCAGGATATGAGCTGAGGATAAAAATTGGTTCGATTATATGAACGTAATGACCTGCGCTAATACGATCGTTTTAGACTGTCTCATCTAGCAATATAAAGAACTTAGCGCTAAACCAAACTGCACGGATCACCACAGTTGAAATATCGATTTCAATAGTGCACTCAAAACATATGAAAACAGTCCTAATGTGTGAACGACTGACTTCAAAATGAGAATTATTCGCAGCAAAGGTCTTTCCTAAATTTCTATACTCATTCACTCACTCAATGAATCATAGTTAGAGTAATATCAACTTTCTCTGACGAATTTATTGGAAATGTTCACTGTGAAAAGATGGTGAAAAAAGAATGAAATAAGCATCCTACTGTGACAGTATCGTCCCATCCATCCCGGTGCGCAATCACAAGAAATTTTACCAGGGACACATGTACCACCATTGAGGCAAGGATTGATGCGGCAATTTTCCTTGCTAAAACGCTTGATTATTACCTGTCCGCTAGCTGAAAAAATTACGGTGTGAATGTAATCTCAGAAATCATTATCCTCAAATTATCATAGCAAAGCTCAGTTTCACTGAATAAACGTTCACTTCAGTTGCTTATGAGCATCATGACTAGGCATAGCATTTATTAGAAGTAAGTTCTCATGAATAGAGAAAACATATTAACAAATGTTTTCGGTTAAACTGGATACAGTTGAATCGATTCTGAAACGAACAAGATTGCAGCGACTAATCAGAAGACTTTCAAAAACAAGCGTAACTCTCAGTCGACTCGCAAGGTCTAAAAAGTACATGGTTTTCATGCTGAATTTGATGAAAAATAAACCAAGGCGATTTAAAACAAAACGAATACATACATAAAAGTGGAATGAGAAGAAGTAGAAAGAGGGAAAGGAGTGGCGTTGAAGTTGTGGGTGAAACCATTTGCTGAAGATATCGAGAAGAATATTCCACGAACAGATCAGTAGTATTCAGTGATGGATTCTATCAAACAGTGTTCTCGTACTGTAGTTCCAGAGCCACAATGTAACTATTGAAACAAACTGCAAAAAATGTGCAATGTGAAAGCACTTGAAGATGGTTGCCGTGAGCAGAGCAATACTAATGACACTCTAGATGATGATCGATTGTGTTTAAATGGATAAATCCGACGGGTTTTGTAAGTGGTGAAATTGAATAAGAGACAGGTTTATAACAAGGACGGAGGATGAGTTTTCGACAAAGGAACACAATGCAAGTTGATGGATATGGGAACACGAACTGCTGTGACAACATTAAACGCTACTGTTCGTTTCTTTCATACGTTGATCCAGTCTCTTCACGCCTTCTCAACATCCATCCCATAGATCCAACCCACTTCACATCAATCGATCCATTATTAGCTTTTATTCATGCAAGATTCTCAATCATATACATCTTCGACGTTGCAGGTGCTGCCTTCTTACCAATCTATCAAGACCACAATCGTGAGAATATTACGCTAAAATCTCCAGCCGATCACATCGGCTCTCTGATGCTGAAAGGGAAGCATGCAGTAGCTGTTAAACTTTGCAAGATTAAGCTGTCATTTTTGGTTTTTAGCTGATAGCATTCACAACTCATTAATAGTATGTGCTTCTCTGATATCGCTACATGCCAGTTCTGTTGTTCTTTCCAATCACGCATTGCACAGAAACAACGAACTTCCAAAATCTTAAAAAATTGCACCACAGTTATACTTCGACACGTATCGTTGTAAATTATGCCCATTTCGGAGATATGCCACTTCTATTCCAAAAAATTTCCTTTTAAAAAAAATCTCTTCGATAGAACCAAACCAGAAAAGATGATCTAGTGAAGTCAAAAACGATTAAAACACGTCAAAATCATGCTATAAACGATGTTAGAATACATAACACAAATTTGAGTGATGCAATTACATTGTCACAGAATGTTTCTAGGAATGGAAAGTTGCATGAAAACAATATTGGTAAGTCTGCTATTCTAATAACTAGTCTTTCGAAGCAAAATCTTAACGAATAACTATTAGCGTGCTCCAGTGATCAAATGAATGTTCACCTTTCATTCTATGCATATATCCACGTGCTTGTGTTTCATCTAAATTCTTCAGTTTTTTTTTGCTACGACTTCAAAAATAACTGCTGTCAGAATCATCAAGTTTAAATACCTTCCTATTCCATCGCAGGATGGAGCAGCGAATACAAAACTACTTGAGAAAGGCGGTTTTTGACATCTTTTGGATTGAATCACACAGCTGTATCATTGTTTGTGTATAAGTTTTATCGCCTATCATAGGTGTCGTGATTAGATAATCACGAAAAGGAGAAGAGTGTGAGTATCGAAAGTGAGAGTGGCGAATCGTTCATCCCACATTTCTTGTTCTGTACGGTTTGTCTGTGTCGTTGTGGATTATTGTGAGCCGTGTTACTGGTGGTTGGGTTGTATTTGTTACTAGTGGTTAAGATGACTGATGATATTCATAGTTAAGGTTACAATATTGATAACAGTTGGGATTGATTCGAAATCAGTGATAAGTAATTGGAGGTTTTGAATTTAAGAGATATTATCGCGAGGTGTTGTTATCATTAATAGTGTTATTATTACTGTTAGTATAGCACTGTCGTCATTGTGAGTGTTGTTGTTTGCGTCGTTATCATTGTCGATTATATTTTCCTATGAATGCTATGGCTGTGGTTTAATTACCCAAGTTTGAGAGTAAAAGATTAACGACAAGTGCGTATAGTCGTTACATGGTGCCACGAGCGAACAAAAGGCGGCCCGACCAAAAGCTACAGTCTATTGGTATCAGTCAAAATCATTGTTCACGTTCAGGTATCAAGTTATCATAAGTTCAAGTGTCAAGTCGACAATTCCGGTGTCAGGTTTTCATTCTTGTAACTCCTTTCTCATTACGAATCGTTCGTATTATTATTCCGTGCCGAATCTTCTATTGCTCATTATTTAATAATTCTATTACGCACATTATTCAGTAGTCACTCATTCACATACATAATGACTTCAAACGTTATTCGAGGTACTATAAATAGAAATCGGACCAGACTCGAGAAATTACTTGCGGACTTGCCTCATTTCGGAGGCAAAGCAGCCAACATAGAAGAACTCGAGACCAGACGGTCGCAGCTGCGACTCGCCATAGAAACCATAAAGAAGAAAATTGAAACTATGGAAAGCAAGCATCAAGAATGGCTTCACTTAATAGACAGATTAAAAAACGAAGAAAAACAAGCTGAACTCCAGGTTTATGAACAATTCATGACGCAACCCGGTAATTTTTCAGAAAAAATTGAGGAAGCACAAGAAGCTATGACAATCATGGACGTTCAGTTAGAAGAAATACAGAATCTTCTAAATAACAAACCAAATGGAAGTACACCCATAACGCTTCAGACCACGCCAACATTTGACCTTCCGAAACTTGAACCGTTGAAATTCACAGGTGATCCCCTAAAGTTCCAGGCATTCTGGGATCAATTCCACAATATAATAGATCATCAACACATTCCCAATGCTATCAAGTTCACCCATCTCTTAAACTTATTAGAAGGAGATGCCAAATCTGCACTAGAAGCAATCCCAATCACCGATGACAATTACGAGGAAGCGGTGAACATCTTGAAAAACCGCTTTGGAAATATTCAAATAGTGCGGCGGACATTATACGGCCGGATTCAAAATCTACCGAAATGCTCAAACGCGTTGGACAGTATAAAAAATTTGCGGACACATTAGAGAAAACATGCCGCCAATTACGCAACATCAACGAGGACCCCGATCAAACAGCACTCATGTTCACCGTACAAGAGAAATTACCATACAACGTACTTGAAGAAGTAATCAAGAATAAACCCGCAGAGGACGTATGGACCATGGAAGCATTACAGAAGTCACTGATGAAATATATTTCAGTCAAAGAAGAAGTTAACAACATTCTCGGTGAAACAAGAAGAACGGAACGACAAACGCCAAATAATTATTCGAATCCGAACCTCATTAAAACCGGACCGCCAGTCAACGAAAGATTCACGAGAGGAAATGACCCAGCCATGAAGAGATGCGAACTTTGTGGGGATCGACATTTCGCAGATGAATGCATCACGTATCATGAGGTGACAAACAGGAAGCATCGAATAAATGAGTTAGGCTTATGTTCGCGTTGTCTTAGAAGCGGACATACAGGCAGAGCTTGCTCTTATCGAAAGCCGTGTTATTTCTGCAAGGGTGATCATCACTCCGCACTTTGTTTACCACGTAACAATCTATATTATGGTGAATGGAAGGCAAATCACAACCCAGTTTATCAAAATGATAGAAAAAGGAATCCAGCAGTTCCTCCCAATTCAATAAATCACTATGATCAGTTCAAACGTCGTCCAGGAGAAGTGTACGAAGCCCGACAAAATGAAATCAAAACAGAGAACTTATCGCTGCAACCACAAAGCTACTACGCAACGCAACAAACATACCCACCAGAGCATTTGACCAACGTGCAGCAACCCAACAGCTCAAATTCAGCAACTCGAGAATTCTTTTCTCGCCGCTCGGTGCCTCAAGCAAGCCAAGTAAATCATGTAAACGTAGAGGAAAATGAAGACAATAATGACACCCAGATTATCAACTATTCAACAATCGACAATCAAATCAGTGACCATACACAAAAAGAAGTATATTTGATGACTTCTAAAGTAAAGGTGCGTAATCCTGAAAAGAATGACAGAACGGGTGAAGACACGATAATCTTGTTCGACTCAGGGTCTCAAAGAACGTTCATAACTGACGCAATGACCCGTCAACTTCAACTAACTCCGAAATTAGAACAAGTATTATCATTGTGCACGTTTGGAAAAAAAGGCATCACCCGCGTAGCCTCTAAATTAGTCGAAATTGAAATTGAACTAATTAATGGAACCCGGAAAGTAATCGAAGCTAATTCAATTCCATTACTCACAAGAGAATTAAAAGCACGAATCTCCAAAAACGATCTAGAAATGACAAAGAAATCTCCTTATTATGAAAGCATAATAAAGCCAGACATATTAATCGGTTCTGATTACATGTGGGACTTCATAAAGATAGGTACAAAAACAGCTGATGGATTATACAAAATCCCCACAATGCTTGGAGATCTGTATTGCGGACCTAGCCAGATCGACAAGAAATCAACATCCCTCCAGCAAATGACAATGGTACAAATTGAACGCTTCTTGAACGACGATCAACTGAGCACCACAGATAGTGAAATTCATAAAGTAACTAAAATAGAATTGCACAAAAATCCAGAAACATTTTGGGATCTCGAAAGCATGGGCATAAAAGATGATCCTATAATTAATGACGACGACAATGCCTTATTACAATTTGAAGAAACCATCTGTAAAAGGAATAACCGATACGAAGTTGGTTTTCCCTGGAAAGAAAAGGAACCATCATTAGCATCAAATTATGGACTTAGCCTGGGCCGACTAAAAACGCTACTGAAAAGATTAAGAAGAAATCAATCACTTCTTCATGAATACGACAACATCATAAAAGAACAAGAAATTCGTGGTATTATTGAAAAGGTTGATCAAAGCAGTAACCAAAAACAACACCCCATTTATTATATCCCACATCAACCAGTGATAACACCATCCAAAACTACAACAAAACTACGAATAGTATATGATGCTAGTTCAAAGGTAAACAAAAGAGAACGTAGTTTAAATGAAGCAATGTTCAGAGGACCAGTATTAATGCCGCACCTTAACGGAATGCTACTACGCTTCAGACTCGCACCAATCATCATTATCGCAGACATAGAAAAAGCATATCTACAAGTGTCATTAAGAACGGAAGATCGAGACTCAACTCGATTCTTATGGCTAAAAAACTGCAACGAGGAATTAACACATGAGAACATTGAAACGTACCGGTTCACGAGATTACCCTTCGGCGTAATTGCTAGTCCTTTCCTTCTAGCTGCGACAATCAGACATCATCTCGATACGACATTACATAAGGAAGACATCACAGATGACAAAAACAGAAAAAGAATGACAAACTTAATCAATGAAGTGAGAGCAAATGCATATGTAGACAACATCATGATCGGAGCGAGATCCGTAGAGGACGCTGAATGGAAGTACCGAAAGTTAAAAAATGTTTTTGATGAAGCTTCAATGAATTTACGTGAATGGCTATCAAATGAATCACAAGTAAATGACCTGTTTGATGTGAAAGATCGAACGCAAGGAAATTTATCTAAAATGTTGGGACATGAGTGGGACGTCATCAACGATCAACTAAACATTACATTAAGACAGATAAGCGATAATGAATTAAAACTAATAACCAAAAGAAGAGTTCTGAATCAATTATCCAGTAACTTCGATCCTCTAGGATTAATATCGCCTGTAATTATGATCGGAAAATCATTCTTTCAAAAATTATGGAAAGAAAAGTGGGAATGGGACGAGGTATTACCAGACTATCGAGCCAACGAATGGAGAAATCTAATGAAACTTTGGGCTCAACATCCCAACGTTAACGTTCCTCGCCTCATATTAACGAATCATAATAACCACTCAGTAAGTCTGCATGCCTTTGTTGATGCCTCGAAGTTGGCATATGCAGCGTGCATTTACTTGAGAGAAGGCGAAAACCATAATGAAGGGAAAGTTCAACTCATCTACGCAAAAAACCGACTGAATCCCATTAAGGAACTAACCATTCCCAGATTGGAATTAATGGCTGTACTAATTGGTACACGAGCACTACAATTCGTTGAACACGAATTAGGTTTAGTCGTTACAAGTAAATGCATCTGGAGTGATGCAAAATGTGTACTAACATGGCTCTCATCTACAAGAGCACTTCCAGTATTTGTGGCAAATCGCATTCGCGAAATTAAGGCATCAAAAAACGTTGAATATCGTCACGTGTCTACCAATGAAAATCCAGCAGATATAGCAACGCGCGGCACTGATCCCGAAAACTTAGCTCGCAGCGCCATTTGGTGGAATGGGCCCGAATGGTTAAAACTGCCAAAGAAGAACTGGCCACAACTTCAAGCAAGCATAAAAAATGAAGTAAAAGCAGCTGAAAACTCGGAACCACCATGTGAAGACACACAACAAGAAGAAACCAGATTAACAGTTAACGCAGTCATCCAGAACCACAATCCTTCTGTACTCACAGAGGACATTATAGAAAGAATAGCCACACGAGTAAACTCATGGCGCAAACTGAAAGGAGTCGTAGCTTACATGCGCCGTTGGTTACACATTCTCAAAAAGCCATCACAAAATCAAGGATCCCAACTCAGCATCGAAGAACTTGATATCGCCGAACAAATCATCATCGCACACACACAACACAAATACTTCCATAATATAAAAGAAGCAATAGAGAAAAACACAAGGAACTCCCTCAGAGACCAGCTTGGGATTCAATGCATTAATGGAGCTCTAAGATGTATAGGCCGATATGGAGCAGCAGATATCAACCAGAGCACTAAAGCTCCCATATTAATTCCAACCAAAGGTAGAATAACAGAACTGATCATCCATGATGCACATAAAAGGAGTCTCCATAATGGAACACAACTAACACTCAGCACGATTCGGAACAAGTTTTGGATCCCAAAAGGAAGAGCTGCGGTGAAAAGAGTCATTAAGCAATGTGTAATATGTAAGCGGTATGATGGGGGACCTTTCGCTCTTCCACCCATGGCACCCCTACCAACAATGAGAACTCGACGAGCATATCCTTTCCAGTACACTGGATTGGATTATTTTGGACCAATTGAAATCAATGACAATGGAATAAGAAGAAAGATATGGGGATGCATTTGGACCTGCTTGTCCACCCGTGCAGTTCATCTCGACATTGTCACAAACCTTTCAGCCCGATACTTCTTGAACGCATTCCAACGGTTCATTGCTAGAAGAGGAAGTCCCTCCATAATTATATCGGATAACTCAACTACATTCACAGCAGGTGGCAGAATTTTGACAACTAGCCCTCAAAAGAAAGAATGGGAAAAGGAAAGCCTAATTCGGGCGAAAGAAATGGGAATCGAATGGCAATACATAACCAGTCATGCACCTTGGAAAGGCGGAGTTTATGAACGTCTGATCGGCTTAATCAAAAGAACAATTAAGAAAACAATAGGAAGACGAATATTAACCCTTGAAGAAATGAGTACATTCTTATGTGAAGTGGAGGCCGTTCTTAACAGTCGACCCTTAACATACTTATATGAAGAACCAGACAGCCGCATAATACGCCCGATTGACTTCATTGCACCACATGTGCAACTCCAAATTCCATCGAACCAAATTGATGATAATAATGATCCAGACTATCAATTATCAGAAGAAAAGGACCAACTATTAGAACAATATCTGGAAGGACTAAGAATTTTGGACAGATTTTGGCAAATCTGGCATGCAGAATATCTACTAAGTTTGCGCGAAACTCAACGAATGTTACATTCAGCCCATCACACCGAAAATAAAAGGGAACCGAAAAAAGGAGAAGTAGTGCTTATTCATGATGATAATATGCCCCGAGGTCAATGGAAATTAGGCTCAATAGTCGAACTTCCAAAAGGATCCGACGGACAAATTCGAGTGGCCATCATAAAAACAATGAACAGAGAAAGAATCGAACGCCCAATTAATAAACTATATCCGCTTGAAATCAGCAATCCAAATAACGCTCCACGCATATCAGATACCTCAGATTTCCTCAAACATCCCAACGACCCCAACTTACAAACTGAAGCAACCGAAGAAGAATCAACCAACTATGTCAACCAAAACCAACAAACATTTACAACACGACATGAACCTGATAGAATCGTACACCGATCTATACCCCCACTCATCCACTTATCAACTCTAGCGTGCTTATTACTCATAATCCTCTCAGCATCAGCACAAACTGATGGCAAATACAATGGAATAATAGTTGAGTTACCTACTCCACATCAATGCCCAAAATTAACAGCAAAAAATGTGCTTGAAACAACAGCTTTAATTGCCACTCGAACTTATCAACATCTCAAGGTCATCAAATGCGCCGAAATTCGCAGAAAAGTCTGTACCCATGCCTTGATCGTATGGTGCGATGGTAGCGACGAACAAAAACCCGAATGGTCGGAGAAAATACAAAGCTTCAGAACACTCGAATTTAACTATACAAAGTTTGGTGAACAAGCAGCAGCGGAAAACGGAAATTACGATTCCGATCTCAGGTCGATTTTATTCGATCCGCCAACAAGCAAAACAATCAAGAATACCATGTCAACGACAATAGATGAAATGAACCAAGAATTAGAAGAGTTGCTAGAAGATATCGGTCATCAACTCGACATATCGGCGACTTCGCTAGCAAAGGAGATAGAACAAATCGCAACCAAATGGCGCGTTTACCTTATAACCTTGATACTAATCATAATTTTAATCTGTTTAGGTTTGGTTCGCATCTTCTGGCTGTGGAAACTGTGCAAACGCGTAACTAAAAGACGTAGAGGTCGGAAGAGGAACAAAAGTGAAATCAGCCATTTGGAAATGTCGGTGATCGGTAATCCTAAATCGGTTACACATATTGTTGATGATACGTTTTTGGAACCAATGTTTCAATAGCTTGAATTTAACGATCACATTGTATTGTATTATGAATTTGTAATATTCAATCGCATTGTAACTGTCATGAAACATGTTCAACAGCAACTCTGCTCATCACCAAAAAGGCTGCATTGTTACGCTGCATACTGCTGACTCGGCAGAAATTGCCAAATTCATAGTTGAAGGCTCTATTCTGTGAAGTTTGAATTAACCAACGAAAGGTTGACTTTGGTTAAGAGATGTTAGATGTATGTGGATAAGGAAATCCCGGGCAAATTTGAGCCAGAAGGTTGTGGTTCAGTAGTCAAAGACGAGGTCTTTGAGCTGAGTTCTGATCAAATGGCCTCAACAAACTCCTGCCTGATGATTTTTGGCCATATCCACTCCCAGTATAGAAGAGGAGTCATAAGGCGACATGCCAGCTCCTCAGCTGGGTTTCAACTCAATGTTATTTCAACCTCAATGCTTCAATGAAGCAATTCTTAACGCATTGAGCGTATTTAGCCCACATGAAATTATATTTGATGAAATTTTGGGCATTTCCATCCGCACTCATTTGAAGAGAAGTCATAGGGCGACATGCCAGCTTCTCAAAGGGTGCGTTCTCATTATTATAATTACAATAGTATTAATAAATGAATGATTAGCTCAGCTCAACGATCGTTTGGAGCAAGGTCTAGTGTCGATTCTATTTGAGGTTTAAGAACTTGAGCAGAGTGGTCAGGTGGTAGATCCGAGATTCTGCGTTCCTTTCTTCAATGAAACGATTTAAATTCTGTTAATTCCATGGAATAAGATGGAGTAGAGCCATTCAACATAGCGTCAGCAGCAACAGCTAAATGCATCAACCAACGTTATCATCAGCAGCTTTCAATCATCAGTTCTACGATACTCTTTCAGAGAGTAATAATAAATGAATATATCGAAATGATGAATAATAATATTTTTAAAAAATCATTGCTTAACAAATTGAAAAATATCAAAATATTTGTTTCAATTCATTGTAAATTTTAATAGAAAGAAGTACCTAACTTACTCTGTATTAGTTTCATTCTGCTGTTAGCTCAATATTGTTTTGTAATACGATATTATTGATACAATACTACTGAATTATTTGATTCTTCGTTTCTTTATCTCACTGATCATAATTGTAAACGTCTTATTGGATTCATTATTGAATATGTTCCTCATCTAACAATTCATCTAAGAAATTGTTTAGTGAACATGGATATTCCACAATCATGTTCTATTATTTGCATTGATGAATTATTTGCATCAAAATGTTTCAAATATTGCAACATTTTAAATACTTCATATTGCATTAATTGTTCATTGTATGTTGATTCATCCAGATCATTTCAATTCTGGGCGGAGTGTCGTGATTAGATAATCACGAAAAGGAGAAGAGTGTGAGTATCGAAAGTGAGAGTGGCGAATCGTTCATCCCACATTTCTTGTTCTGTACGGTTTGTCTGTGTCGTTGTGGATTATTGTGAGCCGTGTTACTGGTGGTTGGGTTGTATTTGTTACTAGTGGTTAAGATAACTGATGATATTCATAGTTAAGGTTACAATATTGATAACAGTTGGGATTGATTCGAAATCAGTGATAAGTAATTGGAGGTTTTGAATTTAAGAGATATTATCGCGAGGTGTTGTTATCATTAATAGTGTTATTATTACTGTTAGTATAGCACTGTCGTCATTGTGAGTGTTGTTGTTTGCGTCGTTATCATTGTCGATTATATTTTCCTATGAATGCTATGGCTGTGGTTTAATTACCCAAGTTTGAGAGTAAAAGATTAACGACAAGTGCGTATAGTCGTTACAATAGGTGATGATGCTCAATGACCTGAAACTTTCTTCTCCGGTCGAGAATAAGGCGGAATCTGCGAAGAAATTGAAAGTCTTTACGCTTTTAGCAAATGAATAGAATTATCAACCTGAATCATTCAAAAAGCGGCTCATGAGAAGCAGTTATCATTGTGCAAAAAGCACATTAAAAGATACCTGATTGTGATGGATGCAAAGTTCACGACTGGTCATGGATGGTTCATGAGAATTGTACCCAGTCGTAGTATACATCCATCGAAGAGGCAAAATGAAATTGTGCTAAGTCAGCACACTTTCAAATTTCATTCGTTAGCAATGCTAACGAATGAAATTTCTGCCGATTTTTTGCTACTGTGAGGCAAATATTGAGGATGGTGAGTTTCTTCCCCAATATGCCTACGTGCAGTGTGATTGAAATAACACATATTAGTTTGAATACATGATATAAAAGAGTAAAACAATGGAGAAGGTTTCGGGAAAATTTCATTCACAATCGTTATAAGGTAATTAAATGATGGAATGTGAATTGAAATCACTTTTTGTTCATGACGTGTTGAATTTTAAATCTAGAAGAAACATTCTCAATGCTTGAGATGAATTGAAAGGTGTGAGAGACTGTTACGATCTTTGAAAATTGTTATTTTAACACAGATGAAACGGATCATTGCAAAGGAGAAGGCATTCCAATTGAGATTCTACTTATTGTTAGTTTACATTAAGTTAACCATTCATAAAACTTCGCTTATCTTCACAGTTTACTATAGCTGAAACTGATAACGCTCTTTCTTCCAATGTCACTGTGGCCTACAATCTTCCTAACAGTATCTCTCTCTTGCAGTAGATGGACTAGATCATCATCATTATCATTTTTTAGACTTTACTGTGTATATCAAAATTATGATAAGACAGGCAATATTCTCAATGAATCTATCACTACCTGTAACTTCTAGAAGAACTGAAAATATTCACTCGAACTATCTCCCGGCTTTTTCACACGTGTACAACGTGTACCATTTGGCACTATATGCCCACTACATCAAAATATCTTAAAATGCCTAGTAATGGTTTGCACTGTCCATGTTTGAAATACAGCGTAATGGTACCAGCCTTATTCTCGCGTCGCACTCTGTCCAAATAGCAACGTGTCAGAAACATGCTAAGCCTGTGGAAAGCTTCATACGAAGTGATCTGGGTAAGAAGCTCTCGAAAACCAATTAACCTATGGAAGCGATTGCAAAAAGAATGTTCCCATTATACGAGAGTACTATTCAACAAACAACAGTGTTCCCATTATGCTAAAATACTATTCGGCAAACGAGAGATTTGAACCCAACGAATTTATGATATATGCATAGGATGATAGTTTCCAATCAGAAAATATACGCGCACGATTACGGCAATAACGTACATCATGAGATAATTGTTGCTGCTGATGTAATTTGTAATTAGGATTTTTTTCAACATTGTTGACTTTTCTTTGATTTCAGTTCGTTTCAAAAACTTTCATCCAGTTTAGAGACAACCATTCGAAATGACGTTGAAATCGTTGGTGAGCTGCTGCAGAACCGGATGAACACATTCCATTCGCAATTCATTCCTTTATGTGGTCGAACACGCACTCTCATAACCAACTGGTCAATTAGTCATATGAACACATGCTGTCACAATCGTCAATATCACGATTAAGGAACCAAGAGAATGAAATAGTTTGATGTTATGTTTGCAATGGTGCAAGCACTTCGACAACAGGCTATTTCGCTGCAGTTTTCTTTCAAGGCATTTTAGTCGGGGACTTTCCTCTACTGCGATGATCCCAGAAAATGTTGCTGTCCGACGCACATTAATCAGCCTAGCACACTGCTCTCCATAGGGGAGAAATTACCCATTTTTGGGTTATTCAGGGGTGTCACGGAGTAATAGAGGGGGTCGAGCAATTAGTTCTGAAGTTATGCGTAGAGTAGAAGGATAATGACGGTCTCCCAGAAAGATTTGATCAATTGAAAAAGATTCCGGGACAACAAAAAATAAAACTGTAATCGTAACATGGTTGTTTACGCTTTGATTTTGAATATGAAGTCTAATGATGATGTCTGATTTTTCAAAAAAGATCATCATCAGCTGTATAGGTAAGCAACATTACATTTAATCATTTTTAATTAAATAAATCATCGACTGTATGCAACGCGGAAAAAGTTGGCATTCAAAACGAATATTACGAAATCAAATTATAAAAAACGGGTTATGCTCACTGATACACTCATATACCTAATAAGAACAAATCTAATTAATAATAATAACAATAACAATAATAACAATCACAATAATAATAACAATAATAATAACAGTGATAAATAATAACAACAGAAGGCAACGGTGGCGATAAATGACGTAAATAAGAACATCATAGAAAGTGAATTCGCTTGCATCTTATGTTTCCTTGAACGACGTGAGAATGCCTTTTTACTGACATTTTTTACTAGTGTCGATAAAAGCAGAAATATAGCTGCTGCATTCTTCCAGCAATAAATTCCTTCTCAGGGAGTTCATTCACATCAGATTCCTCTTAGTTACATAAGTCCACATTTCCTGAAAAGAAACAAGTTCTTTACACGCGAAACTGTAAGCTGGTGTCACCTAAGTTGGCGATTTCCACAATCAAATGGCGAATATGTTAGCACATTTTGAAAAGTCATGTTGGAAGGAGAAATACAAATCAGTGCAAAGAACAGAAGTTTTGTAAGTGCAAACTTTGACGGTGCCATCAGGAGGTGCACATCAGCTTGCGAGTGTGAATGACAATTGGAATATTGCGAGTAGCCCTTTTCATCGGCATCAAGATGCACATCGTCATGTCCTCGACACACAGCCAACCACCACTGAGTGTTTGCTTTGAGTCTAAGCACTTAACCTCATTCTCGAAAGCTTTTCTGACAATGTTGGTAGCTCCCTTGTGAAAATATCGAATATAACGCTGTGCCAGGCGTGAGCCTTCTGAAAGGTAACCATCAAAGTTCTTTGGTTTAACGAGGGCGTTTTCACATTATTCTGAAATAATGCGAGTCGCTATAGTATAAAGTACAATGACAAGCTTGGAAAGTAGGAAGTTCACTCATTGCTTATATCCTCTCGTCAATTCGCCGATAATTTACATGCACCAATCATCATCACCGTTTCAGCTGGTTCCCGGATGACCTTTCATGTGCGACCGTTATTGGGACTCAAGCAGCATTTGCATTTATCTAAAGTCAGCTCCATATACAAATTAATTTTTGTTCCACTTGAATGTTGTTTTTGTAATGTTCAATTAAAAAATCTTATTGTGGCGATATCTTTCTCGAGAACGCTGCTCAGAATTGGACCGTATAACTGTCACTTCCTAGTCCACAGAAGACCTCTCAACGTAGTAAAACATGCCCATGTGCGAACACAATTCGCAAAAACAACTTTTCCATCCGGTCATTTCGGTCGCACAACGGCCAAACTGTGATCATTTTCGCAATAACCATGATCTTGGTCGAACAACGTCTTGTTCAATAATCACGTCACAGTAACACACCCAGAGTTACGGAAAACAAGAAAAATTAAACAAAACAAAACATTAATGTTTTGGAATTTTAAGCACTCCGTTGGGAAATAACCGGCATCAGAGTATGAAAATCCGAAAAATCACACATTTTTATAGCGAAGTACAAAACGCTTTTTGAAAAAGTACTATTATTTGAGCGAGGTCAGTATATTCCTCCCACCGAATGCAACATTAAGTGCTTCTGAAGACCCTGTGGAGCCCATCACGAACTCCTGGTTGGATAACGGATCACAAAACGGTCAAATGGAACTGATAAAGAGCCAGTATGATATCAAAACATCAAGTAAAATGAATAAAACTCTGTATATTTAAGTGTAGACGGCTCTCGTAAATATGTTCATATGAGGTGCTCGAAATATGATGGCTTACACATATTTGTTAGGAAACTAAGATAGGAAAATGAAAATAGGTGATGAAACATTCATAAAGAATTTACTTGGTGCGAAATTCACATGAGACTTTAAAAAATACAAATGGATCATCAGTAATGTACGCAATGCACAGAGCATTCATAATAAAGGAAAATATATTTGTACAGATAATAATAACACTGACGATAATAAAGATATATAAGAATAATAAATTTGAAAGCACAGTAGCGGTGAAAGTTTGAGCATAATCATTGTAAGTGAAATAAATTGAGTGATGATTCAAGAGAAGCCGCATAAACATCTGAATTAAAAATAATCTTCGAACCAATAACTCATGTTCTACGCTTCTTCTTCATTCACCTGGGTTCGCATTTTGGAAACGAAACTGTCGAACATTTCTTGATGGCTTTCGAATTCGGCTAGCTGAAAAAAATGCAATGTCTTTTGAAATAGGTATTTGACTTTTGACGTAAACGCCTCTAAAAATCATACACCATCGCAGTTTTCACTCATCAACAGTTACATAATTTATTAATGACAATTACTAGAGGAAATCACCTAAAACAGAGGGTGATGATACATCTATTTGTACTGATATGTATCGTGATACTCTAATGAAACAATATTATTGTTATCGGAGAAAACATATAATCACGACTTTCGAGTACATTTTATATGCTAGGAATATGTTAACCCACCAAGCTCGGAATGGAAGCCGGGTTATCCGTTTGGAAACCGGATAAATGTAACGGAGCTAAACGACACTCCTTTACGAACTCACCAAGATCAACATCCATCATTCCAGAATTAGCAAACGCGACCTGCAAAAATTGAAATAATTCGGTAAGCGACGGACCATACGAAAATAACAATTTATAGCTGGTGGAAAAATTATTCCATGTTGAACAATTATTTGGGAATGCGCTTTATGAATAATGACGAGGAAATATTTTAAGTAGTTCACGAGAAGGAATACAACAGAAACAGAGTCAAAAACAAAAAAATATCTGTGAAATAACTCAAAGTCTTATTCGCTGACAATTCTGAAATGAACCATTCAGCTTACACACAGAATCAAAGGTAACCTTCACGTATCCTTCATCTTCGCTCAACACATCTTCATCATCAGCAGAGGCATGATTCTGACTGTGACCATTCAATATCTTCGCATCAGTGGCACTCGATCGCATCAAATTGACATCAACAGGTACAGTTGCACTTTGGCGCATACATGTCGCTGTTGTTGTCACTGTCACTAAACTTTTTCTTTCATTGCTACCACATTTCCGTATGTTGTTCCATTCAAACACTTTTCACTGTAACTGCTCACGCTTCGTATGCAAATCTCGGGAACATTCAACTCCTTATCCATCATTCTCATTAGGACAGCTATTAGTGTCAATTACAACCCTCCACTCTTCTCACTTCCTTTATTAATGAGTTGAATTTCAAAAACTCAGATATACTGTAATGTATTTCGTTAACCAGCGAGTAACAATCTCTCGGTACAGACTTATTGATTAGAACGGAAAAATTCAATGAAACAATCGAGCATTACAAACGAACGTAAAATTTGTGTGACTGAAACGGTAAGTAGAAAAATGAAAAGAAAAGTAAGCAGACACCTGGTGTACTGCAATTTGCAGTGCTAATGTTGATATCGGACGACTGGAAAGAATGTTCGTCATTATCTACGTTTGAAGACGTGGCCGTCAAAAGAGCTGCGAACGGAAATGAGTGGTTGCGTTGTTGTAGAACCTTCGGTTAGCACTTTCGTATGAATCAACAAAGCCATTGTAGTGGTCAAATGTTACATACAAAAATTTATAATTCTTTCATGAAGCCTTAAGATTGGACAAAAAATTCAGCAAAAGTTCACTTTGAAAATTTTCACGATCAAAACAATAACTGTTGCGTTACTCGATTGCACAACTTTACTTCTGATAAAAACTGAAAGCATTTAATGAATGCATACTTGTGTTGTAAAAGAACGCAGTGGAGCACTACTACTTGACTGAGGACTGCTGCTCGACTCCATTCCTTAAAGATGAATTACATTGAAACAAATGGATCACTGCTAGAAAAAAGCTGATTCAACGAGATAAATGAACAAAGCTTCGATATGCTCTTGGAGATTGATTTTTTCTCCAAGAGAGGGAGAGAGAATGTTTGTCCCTCCACGAAATCATCAAAGACTCTTGAATATCCAATTCTCGTGCCAAACTTAACGTACTCTAACTAGCAGTCATGATGAAATTATTTCACAGCACAGTGTTCTGGAAAATACGATTGAGTTAATTATATAAAACTGAAATGCAAACATTATTTACAAGTTTCTTCCAAACATTGATAGCATATTTTCGGGATTATAAAATGCAACGAAAAAAATTGAAACTAATTCGATGGTAGATAAATGCTGATGAAAACTCACCAAAAATGGGTTCGTCACTTGAATACGTTTCGAAATGACGCTGGTGACTGAGCGATTCGTCTGATGACGATAACGAATGACCCAAACAAAAATTTGTTCGCTGTGGAGAATTTGTTTCAAAGACGACATCACTCTGAACACATTTCTTTCATATAAGCTCACATGAGTACCATACCACAGAAAAAGTGATGTTGCAGTATATTTAATTCAAAAGATTCAGAAATACACGCTTGGATAAGAAACGCCTGCATCTGATTTTATATGAAATTAATTCGTTTAGCTACGAATTCAGATTCAAATTAATAGATCGTTTTGACATTATCAATGAAGTGCTCATTGCATCTGTGAACGAATAGAGATTAATTACGTTAATGTGAAATGTTTTCTGAACGTATTACCCGACCGGTGGGGCTTGTATTGAAGTTGTTTATGATATCTGAAACAGGACTGACGGCCTCCAAAACGCCCCCGGTTACTGGAACAACTCCGAAAGGAATGTCGGTTGGACATGTTGGCGAATTGGAATGACTTCTGTGAGGAGAACTCTTCACTTCCAAACCTTCATTGCATCTCGTTGACCTGAACAAATCGTTTTCCTATTGCGATCATCTATACATAATGTCGTCGAATTCACTGTCCAACTAATCTATTGTTTTTGAGTTTGTTCAAAAAGCTGATGAACAGAGTAAAATTTACGGATCAATCTCCAGTCGAGTGCGGTATGACAACTCAACACATAAGGATCCAAATGGTGATGAAACCACCCCAATTCGAAATTTTCGTTGACCTTCACCTAAATCTAGTTGGGGTTCACCTTCACATACCTGAAAAAAATTCACTCATCACTACAAAAATAAAAGTGGCAATGATAAGCATACAGACACAATGAAATAAAATAAATGAGAGTCGAGCTCACTCAAACTAATGAATGAATTACGAAGTATAGAAATGCCACTCATAGAGCAAATCAACATAAAACACAAACTTTAGTTGGATGAGACAACGAATGCAAACCCTGTAGAGGATGATGAACGTTTCAGGACTTTGTTTGCGAGCGTAGTACCGATAAGTGGGAGTGACACGAGACGCAGCGATTGCTGACTTTAACATTGTCCCCAATTGATGATATAATTTAGTTCGAATATTAACGGATGCATCGACAACTGTTGAATCGAAACGTACACACCTGGAAGTTCCATCGTTAGTTCTTCATGATTACTCTTCAACAAATTCGAGGAAAAAGCCTATCCGATCCGACTAAAGTCGTTGAGGTTGGCCGAAATTGTTTTGGTTTTGCTTTATTTCAATTTCGAGAAGCTCAAACGAATTTCAAGATATAAACCGAATGCACTTTTCGAGAAATGACCCCAGAACGTTTCAGTAGTACACATGGATCGATCAACAAGCATTCGTTTGCGATCTGCTCACATCATACAATCGTAATAACGGCTGCAGGCTAGGCATTTTTTGTTAACTCTATGATACAAATGATAATCTAACACGTAATAAACATCTAATCAAGCTGATACCTACCAACATAAACAGTAAGACCTCGAACAATTCACTGAATGGAATTGTGGGCTGACATAGCCAAATAATTTTAAAAAAACAATCTTACAATTATCATATGATATTATCGTTGCAGACAACTTAAATATCACTAATGTTGTGGATAAAATGCATTCCATATTCTATACATTATAAGTAGTCAATTGATATCACATAATACACCTCACAAATTAAAATGGATCAGAAAGTACTTGTTTACGTCATAATTCAACAGTTTTCTTGAGAAAAGAGCAGCTTATTGCATGACGATTTGTTACGGAAAAATGAACTTTGGAGCAGAAAAAGCTTACCATGATTCTAACGGAAGAATATCACCTTCGACATTACTCAACAAGAATTCCAGTCCTACACAGCTGGATGCAGGCGGATAACTGCAATTAGGCAACAATTCTTCTTGGATACTACCAATACGATCAAAATTATGAATAAGTAATTATTGTACTGAAATTCTAACATTCGAAAGATTCAAAAATTCACCGAGAAATATTTGCGCGCATATAAGCAGCAATTTCACCGAGTTCATCGACACGAACATTGAACCAGTCAGATGCATCCGGTTCTGCATAACACGACTGTATGATTGTGTGACCAAGTCGAGACTGGACTACTGCTTGTACCTTAACACTTATATATGTAACACTTCAAATGAATAAATGAATGAAGTGCTTACATGCAAACGGTTGCAATATTTGATAAGGATGTAGCATGGATTTATGAAGCATCAGAATTGACACTAAAACTAGAGAATAGACCAAATTTATAGCTCTACATTACATTTAGGTGGTCAGTACGAAACAGAAAATGATGTGCGTAATCAGATAGAAAGGACATTAGAATGGTTCGAATGTTGATATAATTAAGGACGGGTTGGGGGGTCGGAATGGAAGAAAAGGAGTTTCCTATGTGGTATAAAATTAGAAACGTAGGATTTTAGACAATATTAGACAATAAGATACTTATGAACAATTTTCTTTTGAATCTTCACATTAAATCATCACTCTCAGTGCGAAATTACTAGTCCGCAAATGGTAACAGGGATGCAATCACCCTGTGGACAGCATGAATGCACAACGTTTCGACTAATAAAGCAATACAACTACTCTTTCTTGATCATAAAACGGACTAACCAATCTGGTAGTAAAAAATTTGGCAAATTTGACGAATTGTCGGTAGTCGTCAGCATTATTCGTTACTTCACACATCTGTGTTCCAGAACTGCTAAATATAAAGAAATAGTTGATAAGTGTTCTTTGGAAACACGCAAATATTTCGTCCGTGAACAGCGCTAATTTTTACCTACCCGTCAGTGTCTACTAACGAACAACTACGGAACTATTCCCATCAGCAAATAATTTCTAATATTTCTTGCTCTACAACTTGGTCAAATGTTACTATATTATATCATGTTTCTTCAATAAACTCATAAATGAGCCGACTGTCAACTAAATTCTTCGCTGATATTTGTGCTCACGAGTGATTTCAGCTATCGAAAATCTACGAGAAGACAGAAATAATAATGAAAGTAAACATTTTTCATGCGAATGATCATTACTCAGAAGAAAAGTCACTCAACTCCCGAACATTTGAAGCAGTGTTTTGTATCTCAATCAGAAGTACGACGAGGGAGCGGGTCGAAAGTACGCCATCGACTATGTAGACCTGAGTTGTTAAAACAAATGAACCATTCGAGGAACCCAATTTGGAGTGATGAGTTGACTTAAGCAGCTAAATGAATGAACGGTCATGAATAAACATTCACAGCTGACGTTTGTTTGTGGATTGATCGAATAGTGACGTGACGTCAGTAACAAAACAAAGAAGCAACCAACCGCTCTAGGCTGAAAGGGGTGTGACCTAACACATATATAAGGTACGTACGCACTTCGCCATATGCGCGTGTCGGCGGAAGGAGGGCGGAGTCACGACCGCGTCGCGCGAGGAGAGATAAGCAGGGAACAACCATTAGAGCAAGTGAGAGCAATTGAGATGAAAAAAGTACCGGAACAGAAATTTCATCGGTCAATGCCAAGTAACCCATTTAAAAGAGAATATGATGCTGATCGAATATGAAACTGATCCCGCTCTCCCTATCAAAATTGAAAAAAATCGCTCGCTGCATTCTTTTTTATCGCGGTCATTATCACCAATAAGTTTTGATCATCACCATCATCATTAGTTTCTATGCATTGATAAATTATTCTTCAATAGATCATCACATTCAGCTGGTGGGAATTTTGAAATATTTGGTTTGGCGAAACCGAATTTAAATACTCCCGAAGCGGGAATACGCCCAATGCGAAATGTATAAAAGGGTTCTGTTTCATAGCATAACTTAATTCCAGTTCGATGAAATCGGTGAGTATTGCTGCTCGTTCAATTCGGTTAATATGGTTGATAATAAAGTGGTTAATATGGTTAATAATATATCATTATGGTTAATGGTTAATAATATATCAATAAACGGTTATACGAAATACCAAATTATGGTGGTTATTACATGATTAATATCTGGATATATGGCTCTATAGCGAATTATAATGGGACAATATATTACTACGATATGACTATATGTCTACATGGTTATATGGTTGTATTCTAAGATGGATATTTACAAGAGCGATACATGATGACCGGACGACAATAACGGATCGTTGCTTTAACACGGATTAAAGACGTGATGGATCAACACTTACATAAGCCTCAATAAATCCGAGGTATCAGTTGATATTATCTATTCAATTAATTGCTCATATGGTGCAACATGAGAAAGTAATGCAATAACTATAATCAACGTGGTAGAATAATGGAGTATCGATAAAATAAACACAGTTCATGCGGATGGAATCAGTCGATGATTATTCGAGTTTGAGTGATTCTATTTCAGAGTATACAGTTGGTATCGTCACTGTGCGGAATACTTTTATGTGATAGACATTGAGATGAAAACAGTGATGTTGTAGTTACTAGATAACGTCAATGTATCAATTTCAATACATCTTCTGGATTTGATACAATATTTTCGCATTTTCAGGCTTTCGCCGGTTCTCTCTCTCTCTTCCTCTCTCTTTCTCTTTTCTCTCTCTCTTCCTCTCTCTCTCCCTCTCTCTCTTTTTTCTCTCTCTCTCTTTCTTCTCCTCCATTCTCGTTCTCCTTTGTTCGCCGGATGGACGACTGGACGTGCGACGAGGACGGACGATAGTGCGAAGCCGGTTCTCTCTCTCTCCCTCTCTCTCTCTCTCTCTTTGTTATTTTGTTCGCTGGATGGACGACTGGACGGACGACGGACGGACGGACGATGGCGCAGCCGGATCTCTCTCTCTTCCTCTTTGTTTCCTTTCCCTTAAGGTCTTTGAGCGGGGAGAGGGGGGTTAGGGGTCCTACAGCACGCCTCTCCGGCTGGTTCGCCGGCACCACCCCCTTTCCTGTCCCTCTCCCGACCCTCACCCCTCCTCCCCTTTCTTTCTCCCCTTCCCGCTGAACTCTCTGCCCTCTGGGCAGAGAGGGAGGCGGAAGGAGGGGAGGAGGGTGAGGGAAGGGCGAGGGGTAAGGAGAGGGGGTATCGCCGGCGACCAGTCGGAGAGGCGTGAGGTAGGGCTCATCGGGACTTTAACATGAGCCATGAGATAGAATTTTTTGGGGGTCGTTGTGAGGTAAGCCTTGTCTTCGAGCGTCTTCTTCTCCGTCTTGAGCATGAGTGAGTTTGACATGAGCGTCTTCTTGTCTGTCTTGAGCTTTGAGCTGAGTGAGCTTGACTGAGCATGACTGTCTTTTAATTGTCTGTCTTGAGTTCGGTAAGCTTATGCCCCGTCTTTTCCGCTGTGGCCACGGTTGGCCTTTTGAGGTTTGGAACCTTCTTTCCTCTTCTACAGGTTCCTGCCTCAGCAGCAAAAAAACATTTTTAATCTAGCCACTGAGTTGGCTTGACTGGCAAAACAGCTAGTCAAACCAGCTTAGCGCCGGTCCCCAGCCCGGACAAATAGAGAGGGAAAATGTTCTATTGCTTCATTTTCAGATGTATCATATCAAGTGTCGAATTTCGAAACTGCTACTACTTTAATGGATTCAACTCAAATCAATATAAACTCCGTAATAACAAGCGACAACGACTATCATATATAGTAGATATAATCACGGCTATCATATGTAAACGATAATAAATACCAATATTCAATACGTCTTCAACGGCTATCACATATAATCACGACTATCATATATAATCAAACGAATACGAACCACACAAGTAAGACAATACGAGTCACATAATCAATACTGTCAACTGGATATCAATATAAACTCAAAAACTGTAATATCATGTTGAATTTTGAAAGCTGAATATGACTTCAGGCTATCTGGATTATAATGAGTATCAGTGGTTAGCGGATAATGATGACGATTAACCGTGTGGATTACAATTATAGCATTATAATAACATTAGACTGTATTATAAGTTGGATGTTGCACATAAAGAAACAACAGTTCATTATAAGGTTCTACATACTACAAACATAAAATACAGGTCGTAACTACACAACATACTACATAATTGTTATGTACGAATGACAGAACTTTTTAATTCTGCCGTTGATGACAAATAATTCCACCAGCTTAATACAGTTCAGATTGCTAAAATCAAGACGGCTTCTAGTTGGCACACATTTTCATTGTTGAAGTCAGACGGAACAAATTGTGAAAACGAGAACATGATATGCATGTTTATCACCCCGTACATGCAACATTAGCAACTCGAATCGTAGTTAATGATGTTACTAGGTGATATTTTTTGATTTAATATACATAATGTTTGACGATTCTATTCGGTTCCTTTCAGGAATTCGATCGGTGTAAATCGCAAATTATATTTACCATACTTATATCATTATAATTTAAGATTATAATCAAAACTACGATCAAAATCAGAAATATAATCAAAAATTACGATGAAGTCAATCAAAAATCAAAATAATATCATTCAAACAAAACAATAGTACCCTAGAACAAATCGAACCTTAACGATCTGCCACAGAGCGAGAAGCGACCAGAGCAGGTGAAGTGACGTCATATAAGCCACAAAACGTTTTAAGACTTCTCATCATATCATCAGTCATTCGAACGTAATGAAAACATCGTTACATTCCAATAGTATGCTTGTTACATTGTTACATTCAAAACATGCGGAAACTTTCCATGATATCTTTCCATTCTATCCATGTTTCTAACCATAATATCCATGATATCTTCCAATCCATGATATCTGTCCATGATATTACATTCTTACATTCTCCTAGTTACCTGTTACACTGTTACACTCAGAATGTACGGAAACAAATTCTCCCGAAAATTTTCATCGGAAAACATTCGTCATCTGATATCAACTTACGCAAAAATTTCTGAAAAACATTCCTTCAAATCCTTTCCCAACAAATCTATTAACAATCTGATATTAAAATTACATGCATCTTTCCTCCCGATTTTTTCAAATTGCATGGAATCTTTCTTTCCGGAACTAAAATTTCCATAAAATCTTACTATCAAAAGTTTGTTTCGAAAACTTTCAAAAATCTTTCTTTCGAAAACATTCTCAATGATTCTTTCCACAAATTCTGGTTCTCGAATTGCATGGAATCTTTCTTTCCGGAACTAAAATTTCCATGCAATCTTACAATGAAAACTCTGTTTCGAAAACATTCAAAAATCCTTCTTTCGAAAGTTCTGTTAATGATTCCTTCCAGAATTTCCGATTTTAAAATTGCCTGGAATCTTTCTTACCGGATTTAAAATTTCCATACAATCTTACTATCTAAACTTTCTTTCGAAAACTTTCTCAATGATTCGTTCCACAATTTCTGATTTTCAAATAGCATGGAATCTTTCTTTCTGGGTCCAAAATTTCCACGAAATCTTACTATCAGAACATTGTTTCGAAAACATTCATAAATCTTTCTTTCAAAAATTTTCTTAATGGTTCTTTCCACATTTTCTTAATGGTTCTTTCCACATTTGCATGGAATCACGGTTCTTGAGAAAACCTTTGCCCATTTTTTTTCTTTTTCAACTGGTCGATATATATCTTCGTCAGAGGCGTTTATGAATAATGACGGTCTTTGGGATATGAGTAGCGAGTTTACTTCAAATAAATGTGTAAAGATAACTGCGTTTTGTTGAAGATATAAAATTTAGGAGAATATTATAATTACTATTATGGATGAAACATTTCTAGATATGGGAGGATGTGCTGATAATCCATGTGTACGTTGTCGTATATGTTTTTTCCGATGGATACCCGTGGTATTGGATCATACTTTCTTCCATACTGGAAGCTTTTTATGGATATTATGATGTACCTTAGCGTGATTAAATGTGATGAAGATTTTATTAAAATTTACAATTATTTAGTCTTAAATATTTCATTTCTGCGAGCTTTTGCATTTCCTTCAAAAATGTACAGAATATGATTGAGTGATAATGGCATGTCTTTCAGCTTCGATTTAATTGAACATTGAACATCGCTTCATAAGTTGCATCGGGTGTTCGTCCTCTACCGAAACCCGCAGATGTTTTTGTGTCTTTCGGTAGTGAGGATAACATTCCTGTATTTGCGTTGTCATCGTTCGATTTTAACATCGATTCATCATGCTCGAATGGTTGCTTTGATGAAAGCAGCTCAGATCGATTGATAAACCTCGAGCGAGTAGCCTCTGAATGGCTATCATTGTATGAATTGCCGTCACCTGAAATAATTCATAATCGAAAGCTGTTTTTATTTTATGATAAATGACATACAATCCATTAAAATAATTGCTTTTTTATTACAACTAATCATGAAGTCATCCTTCGAAAAATAAGATTGCAGTGAAAGATAAATTTTCTCTTTATGAAACGTATTAAGCTGAAGAATTTCAGCGTTTAATTGTATCATTTGGGTCATTGCTTTTATTACTATCCTACATTGTTGGGAACCAACTTGCTCTTCTGAAATCCAATATATGCTGTTGAAAATCGGGTATTTTTGGTAATTTTGAGATGGTCTGATTGAGAGCGTTTTATTCATTGCTGAAGATATTATTCCACATGAATTATAAATGCAGAGAATTTACTTACGAAACACTGTATCTTTTTACACTCTATTCGCTTACTTTCACGTCAGTGTTTCATCACTAAAAGGCTACTAATGAGGCGACTAACGTTTCGTTAACTTGCCAGAAGTATTCAACGAATCTGTTGACTGTGATTTCCGTCGGTAGAAACGATTGGGTAGACGCGTATCACGCATAGAAGCCGTTTCTCTTGCTAGCAGTTGATGTGACCAGTCCGATGACATTTCAGCAGTAGTTCCATCGTTATTATTGAATGCCCTTTGAGAGTCGTATCGTTTGGAATCTTTGAGTGAGTCAGGAAAACCTTTTATATTGAAAGGAGGTACGATAATATTCGTTTCTTTCGTTGCAAGTGTTGTTTCTGGTGTGAGTTTCTCGACAGTACTCATAACTGGGACTTTCGCAATTGGTCTTGAATGTTCTTCTATAACGTATTGATGCTGAGCCAGAGCGGAATCTTTATGTATATCTCCAGCGAATGTTTCCTGATAATCATTTTTGGATGGATTCAGTGTAATTCGTGGATATGTTAATACTTTCGAAGATGGATACTTGATGGTTCGATTGACGATTCTAGCATTTCTCATGACGGCTTTATTCAAAGTACTCTTCAAGTCTTTTGATGATGCCTCAGAGGTGACTGATTGCATCATTGACTTCGCCACTGGAACGCTTCGAGAAGGTTGTATCATGCTGAGATCTTTTTGATTAGTGTTGATCGAGTGCTGTCGTTCAGTATTGCTACTTTGAATATTGTTATTGTCCTCATTGTTATTTCCATTATTGTTATTGTGATTATTATTATCATCATTATCATGTTTATCATTCACGTCAGCATGAGTTGTTATTGTGGATTGATGCGTTGACTCCAACTGATCAACAGATTCTTTCGTTTCATGATCACTGTTTTGTTGTTGTGATGGTTGTTGCTGGGCAATGACATCTGCGTGTTGCGTTCTCGCTTGATTACTTAAAATTTCTCGTGCTATTGCTGTACTCAGACCAAGTAATGAATCATCCGCATAAATGTTTCGTACGGCATCATCCCCTGCAATTCTCAGTCATATCGTCGTTTAATTTGGCGGTGTCAACGATTGAATTCATTATGACTGCTACCGTGTTATTTTACTGATCTGACCGAGCAGTTCTGACAGTCGGTTAGAATGACGAAAGTTCATGTCGGTCGGATTTCCCCGACAGGAAATTTCGCTCGGATGCCATCACTACTGCGAACAACAATTAAAAATAAATCAACTGTACCATAACATAATTTAAAAACAAAGGACTCACCGATTTTATTATCAACGTAAGTCTTTACTCCATGCACTTGTTTCACATATGGGTAATATGAATTCGGATTCTGAAATTTTTTTCAGCTAATTACAGAACATTTTCTAAAACTTGCATTCGAACTCAATTGGTCACTATGATTGTGTATTGCAAGTGACCAAGCCAATCGGATATCTCTAGCATAGCCGTTCGTAAATAGCGCATAACATGTGAAAAAATGAAGAGCATTTAAGTTTGAATTCTATTACCAAAAATTGTTTTGAAATGTTGCATTTGCAGCTCTCAGAATTGTATGAATGGTATGCATATTAAAGTATGAATCGGACTATTCGCTCTTCTATTGCTTTTCACTGTCGAAAAATAGGCAGCAAATTTATCCTCTGTACCGATCAACTCTATGTTTAGATTTCCTCCTTTATGTAACATTTTAGCTACCATGAAATTAAATTCTTATAGTTTCGATGCGATTGCAAGAGATGTTATGATGGATAGATCATCCGAATCATTCAATGTCCTTAGCTAAAACCATTTTGTGTGCATGCAGGACATCTGCATGAAACTATTCAATCACTTTCTCTTCCATGCAGGTCAAAAATTATTTTTGAAAGTATTACTTGAAGCGTGTGAAATTGCAATTGATAAAGAATTCTGTATAAGAATAACATGTTTTACTAACGTTGCGGGTGTATCCAAGAAGTGGTAGAATAATTGGACCAATACCATCAATTATGTCGTTTATTGGTGTCAACAGATTTAAATTTGGTTTGGTGTTTGGTTGAAAATTGGGTAAGGTTTGAGGAAATGGTTGATCTAACGAATTTGATGTGTTGAATGAGCTATTAGTAGTTGGTTGAGTAATGTGTTCAGTAACGGACGATTTGATTGAGGTTGGAGTGGTGTCGGTGACTGAAAAATCGAATTTATCATTGAGTTGAATTTGCGTGAAATTTTATCAATGATTAATATAATACAATAATGGTTTCGTGTGAAAATTTTGAAAGCTTTGATTATTTGAAATGCCAAGCCAGATAATGCTAAGTGCTGACAATTAAATGTTAACGTCTGAAATTGCCGTCAAAAGTTGGATATCTTATTTTATCTTACGAAGATACAACAAAGAAAGTAATCCCAAAATTCTTTCATTATTACAGTGTTGGACTGAATCAACAGTCCATTTAAAACGATTCATCATTCAAATAACAGAAGTGAAGCAAGTCAGCCATATGTTTCTTTTCTGAGTTCATGCATATAGGAAATATTATTCGACATTTTAAATGATTATTTCGAATTTCACGTACTTTATTACAGATTGTTATGGTATTTTATGACTCCGCATTGGGTATACTTGATGTGAGTGGTGCTTAAGAAAGTGATTTGAAGTCATTAAAACGGGAATGTAAAGTGAATATACCTTGGTTATTTGATGATTCATCTTCTTCGGCATCTGGAATGTCGCTCCTATTTTTATCTCTTGTTGATTCACTGACTCCTTTTGACGAATTCTTATGTTTCAAGTTTATTACTTCGGCCAATGTTGGTTCGGCTTCCAGCTGTGACGAGCTTCTCGTGAGATTACTTTCTGAGTTATTATGTGTATTATTAAGATACAAATCCAGATGGTCATCAAATGTTTCTGATGTCACGTTGGTTTTGATGATTGTTGTTTCGTTGAATGACTCATACGAGTTATTGTCGTACGAACGATTTATGTAGTCGTTTGTTAAGTCAAATTCATCAGCTGTTAATCCGTTGAAATGAGAAATGATTTCATCGTTCGCATCATTCACGTTGTTATTCATCATTGTGTTGTTTCCGGATTGTATTCTCATTTCATCACAAATCGTATCATTATTGCACTCATTTAGCAGTTTATTCTGTGATTCTTTTTCTTCACTCTCGTCAGCAGAATCATCCATCGTTGATGGTTTCAAAATTTCTTTCTGGCTCGAAATCGTCTCTGAATTTTTGACAGTGATCTGTGAAGGACTTTTTTCGGTATCTATCGATTTTCGGTTCATTTTCAATCGAAATTGAACGTTGATTTCGGGAGAAAAATTAATAGGCCCATCTGTATCAGTGGGAGTATTGACATCAGAGTCAATGAAAATCGTACTGTCAGTTGAAGAAGAAATTAGTGTAGTGATAGTGGCTGCTGTTACAGTTGTTACGTTCTGGATTCTACTTGCCATTCCATCCATTTCATCAACGTGTTGCTGATTTTGTTCAGTCTGCGGCGCAACACTGCTATTTTGTGTTGTGATATTGTATGTCAGCAGCGTTTCGGGCAGAGGTTCTGTACTCTGTAATTTGCTAGCTTCGTTGTCCATATCTTCTTTAGGTAATATCGATGTGATAAGACCGAATGGATTCTCCTGATTTTCAATTGATTCCTCTTGCTCAGAATTCGCATTTGAGGTTTCATTGTCATTGTTATGAAGTGTCGAATTTGGTTCGTTGATTTCTTGGCTATCTATAGACAGTGTAGTGGTACGTGGTTGAACTGTTGCATTATCTGAAGATTCAGTGGCGGGCAATTTTAATACTTGATCTTTCGTCGGCGGCAGAAGGCGATACAGTAACTCCTCGTTTATTATTTTCGACTTTCTGATTATTGCTGACTCGTTTGGCAACGGAGAAGATGTCTGAATTGGTGCTAATAAAGGTTGCAAATGTGGTAAACTCTTATCGTTGACAATGTAAGGTAGTTGTTGATCAATTGGAGAATCGCTATAAACTATTCCATCGAGAAGGTGGCTCCATAAGTTAAGTGTGTTCCGAATTGGATTGGCGAGTAATTGTGACTGAGTTGAAGCAAACTGAGAATGAAATAGAAATATCAGTAATGCGGAGCAAATATAGTTGTGAATAAGCATCTGAAATCGATTTAGTCAAAACTTTCTTATGAATAAGTAGTGAACAACATACCGCATCAGAAGCATTCATTTTGTAATGATGCTATGTTCAGTCAAAACGATAGTTAATTTTGAACAAATGAAGCAAAAAACTGTCAGCAAAATATAGCTCATAATTCTGAATTCTTTATCGAGTAACACATTAAGAACGAAATCGTTGAGAAATTTTCGAGATAAACGATAAATGTAGTTGAAATCGGACTGGTATCATGATTCGACCACAGTCAAATAAAAAATGAAATGAATCGTTTTCATTTGTTTTCGTTTGATGGTTTTTAATTGGGCACATTCAGGTAGGTAGATGAATAAAAAATAATTCAATTATTCGTAATGACTTATTCGCAAACTACCGCATTGAACAATGAACAGTTTTCAGACAAGTGAATGTGACAAATCAACATTCAACATCTCATGAGTGGTTTAAGAGCTGCTCGCATTTAAGGGTTCAATGAATGTGATGAATTATGATCACTGCAAGAAATTCTCGCTGCTGATTGTTTTAGTGTATGACACAAATCCGAAACAAAGACTTAGCAAATTACGAGAATATAATCACATTCGTTGACTCCGCCGGAATTTCATTAATACGTCAGCGTATCGATTGAGGGATCCATGCAATCAAAGAATATTCATGAAAAAATTGAGTATACCGAAATGTGTCTTTGTATGAATAATTGCTCATCAATTAGATAGTTTGGAAAAAATAGCATTATGAAGTGTGACTTTGAGGATCACAACTCCGTATACTCTACGTCTAGTTTCACAGATAGATACATCACGTCGTTGCACTGATCTTTTTGAATCGAATGAAATTCGTTTCAATCTTGTTTGGATATTTAGTGAATGAATCTTGGGATATTTGCATTATTCATTGCGAAAAATAAGGATATTGCGAATAAAAAACTTCGAAATTCAAAGAAACTCGACAAAAGTAGATTGGACAAAACTGGAAGTGAGTTATCTGTTCAAATAAAAGAGTAATCAAACATTGACGAAGTCATATACGATAAACTGCTGGAGTTGATAAGTTACGCTATAAACTGATCGTGTAATTTAAGGAACCTGATATTGAGACGAGATAATTTCTAATCTAGGAAGGCACATCGCATCACTCGTCGATAATGATCCGTCTATGCGCAAAACCTTATTTACATTCAAAATAGGGCACATTCTTATTGCAGCGTTACCCTTCTTTACACAATCATCGAGACGTTTGCTGATAAATTGAATACACTCAAGATCACTTTGATTGTGCACTGCAGTCACCAACTTGTGAAAAAAAAGCACATTTGCATTCGCTTCTGACACACAAAACATACGTAATCATACGCATTCTGGATATGAGTATATGAATATCTCCCATAGATGCTTGAACATCTTTTTCATGTGCAAAGGATGGGTTTATGTAATGTCACCTTCAAACAGTTGTTTCAGTTCGAATTTGTACGCATTTTATGTGTTTTTTTATATGAATGTTTTGTTGAATGTAATCAACAGATTTCAATCTAGTCAGAAATTTCAGATAATTCATGGTGAAATATGCTCGTTCAGGAAAAGTTGTTAGATCTTCTCTTCGCTATCCATTCACACCTATCATATGTAATTTGTGAACGTGAAATCAAGCAGCGAGCGAGTTTATAAAATGTATGTTCAATCTACCTCAAATTTCCGATCGATGAATGCATGAGAAAATATAAAAGGAAGGTCCAGAAATTGAACAGATATTCAACTTGTATTTGAAGCCGAATTATTTAACAGGAACATAAAATTTATGAAATTTTAGAAAAGTTGCAAAAGCGCGGCCTCACTATCCAACTGTTATAGAGTCGTGCACATATGCATAGCATATGGGTTTTTAATGTTGGATCACTCGGATTATTCAAGTAACTCCTGTCTCTGAGAGAATATAAATGTTACTTGGAAAAAACATTCTAAGAATTTGCAATTTATTTTCTGCATATTCTGTGCAAGAAAGGCACTAATGTATCGCACTTGATGATGAATTCACTTCAGTTTACTGCAGCTCATTTTGCAAATGACTTGTTGTCACACGTTTGTGTTCTGTGCCCGCTTTTGGCCACGCCACAAACCAACATTTCCGCTTCGAACAATCTGCGTGATTGCTTTTCAGCAAAAAAGCAGTAGAAAACCAAGGAATTTGTCCGTTGAACGAGATGTCTGCTGTCAACATTTCATCAGCTATATAAGAGGATTGTGTTGACAACTTTGCAAGAATTATTTTAAAAAATTAAACAACTATGATTTACCAATCTTCGCAATTTCTCTTTGGCACCGTCAAATTCTCCCTCCAGGGGCAAGCTCTATCTACAAGATCCAGTGAGCTAACTCCTCGTCATGACGCGTGAGAAAAGTTGGCTGATAAGTAGTCGAATCGAGTTAAACTCACCTTCTCTGCTTTATCGACCATATTCAATTGCTATGCTTCTAACTCAGCTGCTTATTTGTTATGACTACATTTCATTTTCAGCAATCATCGTATTTGATCAACTGTATTTACGTGCATCGGACAGAAATCGATTGATTCACGGAGTATTTATTATTATGAGTTCAGAAGATGATTTCAAAAAAAAAACGAGTCAACAAATGATGAGATCCTGCATACAAAAATAAAAGACAGAATTTGACATACGGCTACCATGAAAAGCTTTAGGATATTTATGGGTGCATTTAGAAATGAGGTAACTAACGACAACGATAAAAGTCTATTCCCATAAAGTTTATTAGATATTTCGATGATTCCATTTTGATCCTGTTTATGAAGCATGCATGCTATGAGATCACTGTGGTGGTAGAACATTATCGAGGTAATAATCGTTAGACTGTATGTTGCCAGGAGGATCATATTTGATAACGACATAAAATAAATAACTGTCAAACTTTGGTAAACAATCACTGTTATAATGAGCTTCAAACGATCGTATTGCTACACCGATTCCAATATTTCTCGTCGATTTCCAAATCATCTGCGTAAAATGACCCGTCTTATGGTAATCCAAACGTTTGAAGCTGAAATTAGTAGTTCAGTCGATGATACGAATTCCACTTTGATGCATAACCAGTTTTGTTTAGTCGCAATACAACAGCTCACAATTGGTTCAGACTCCCTAAAGACTAACCTGAAAGAAATTTGTCCATTCGTTTTTCTCGCTTCGAAAGCGGTGAGAACAGTTGTAAGACATGACGATTTCAGAGACAAATGCAAAGATTGGCTGATAACCTTTCCTTTACAGATTAGTGAATTTAAAAGTTGTTGGCTTATAAAGTAAATCTACTTGTGATTTTATTGGATGCAGCAATGACAATAGTCGTCAAAATTGAAACTGACCGTTCATAATCGTAACCCAAAGCTTCGGTATAGAAACTTTGAGTAACTAATTCAGCCATTCTTTCTTCATCAGTAAACATTTTTGCCGCATAGAAGAATAAATTTTCACCATATCTAAACATTTACTGCGCTTTCACTGTTAATGTCATGTCCCTAAGCCAGCCATATGTAATGATGAGAAGTTGAACAATATGTCAAAACTATCTTCATTAAACTTGATTTGGTTAGTCATAGTGCTCAAATGGAGAGGCCATCGAATGATTCACATTTTTATGGAACACAAGAAAAATTTAAATGCAAATGCATTACCGCAAATTAAAAAATTTTGTGTACTTTGTATTTTGTCAAAAAATAGTCAATGATTGTAAATGGTCACATACATCAACTCGAGCTAAAATACTGAGCAACACTGAGATAATTACTTTTTGAATGGATCATGCTCCAAACATGACAATGAATCAGCGAGCCGCTGAGCCCTATTTTGTGCACTTTTTTCCGATTCATTTCCGTTGATCAACGAAGCTACATGATGTTTGTTGCGAAAGATGTTGTGGTATTTGAGCAACTGAAAAGTACGATCTATCAATTAGTATAACCTAGTAATTAACACAGAACACGTGTAAGTTTGAATGACGCAAAAAACGAATTTGTCAGTTAGCAATAACTGTCGCTCTTTGTGATCGTATATTCGATGCATTCAACAATAAATTGCATGCTGGAATGATTTCGACAGCGAACGTGAAAAAAACTAATAGAGGTTGACACCTTTAATTGTCGACAATCAAATCATTCATTTGTTATGAACGGTTTAGGCATGTTTCAACGGAGAGAGGCGATTTAAAAGAATTGTTGGAATGAGAACAAAGATCACGCAAGACTTTTTTCAGTAAGCAAGAAGAAACAAGAAACTCTGAGATACGACTCATTTTTCTTGCGCGATTTTCCTGCCTGAATAAGACGTCGTTCTTGCAGTGGGAAATACTCGTCTCAGTTCCTCTTTTAAAAAAAGTTTAAAAAAATACATTTCTTCGGAACACATCGACTCGAAAATTGATTGGCACAACCGGATTCTGATGCGATTTCAATAGGAGGTAATCTTTGATTGCATCGAACTGAAAGTACTATTGATTATGCCATTATGCCATCAATAATGATTATGTATATATGGCACTAAGTGATACCGTTTTGAGAGTAGAAATTCTCGGAATTACTCCTTTCGATTGCTCCATCATTCCGAAACTATTGAGCTTATGCATTTTCAGACGATGAGACCGTTGAATTGATAGATTGGTCATTTTTCGGGAGTCAATTGCATTGGCGATGCCGATGGTCGAGTCTTTCCCAGTAGAGCCAACCTTTGGCAGAGTGAGATACGTGAGTCTGAAGTTGCAAAATTCATCACAAGCAGGATAAAGATTCAGTGCCCTCGCCTGACGAACACACGTGAGAGACCCGGCCTCAAGTTTCGATTTTTCATAATTTCTGCGTCGTTATTCGATCTCCAAGCATAAGAACTAGTAGCATTTACATCAGTCACATCTTGAGCTAGCTCATAATCTTCTAGATCGTATAGAATTTGATCGAATTCATCCAAACAAACACAGTCATCACCCGCATTAGTACTATTTGTTCTCGCTAAATTGCGTTCAGTGATTTCATCACCTGATGGCATTTTAGCAAGAGTAACTACACAACGAACACAAAGCAACGATCACACAGCAACAACCATGGAGTTATATAGATTTTACGGGCACTTGATTGCGAAACTTGTCCCTGGCTGGTTCGTAATTTCGCCGCTTTGCGATGCATGGAAGCTTGATGACTGAATTGTGGTGGAGAGCTTTAGACAATAATAAGGGGGTTTCACAGAGCACTGAATTGATAGTAGCTCGGTGTCTAGTGGCTTTCGTTGTTTTGCGATCCACCACACTTGAAATATTTATTGGAGAATCGAGTCGACGTATGGAGACAATTGATTGAGGTGACGACAATAGATTTGGGTTTGGGGATGGAGAACGACACGTTGGATTTTAGCAACAGCAACAACAATAATAACCACTTGGAGTTCAACGACAACAAAATACCCTTGGGTTCCAGCAACGACAACTATTTATAAGATTCGAGGAAGGTTGAGGGCAGCTGAGATAAGATTACCATAAGATGGGTTGATATGGGAACACATGTCACAATTGAGAGATAACGATGCGTATATACATTACAATATGCGGATAGAGATGAGAGAACATTATCAATTGGCCTTATCGTTGGTGTCATTGCTATAACGGTTGACAATATCATCGTTTACACGGGTGACATTATCAATTATTGTGTCAACATTTACAAGAGTGACATTATCAATTTTGTACAAGAGTGACATTATCATGGCGTCGACTTGCAATATTTACATGAGTGACATTATCAATTAAACAATCGTTGACGTTATAAACAATATTTAATAAGAATCAATATTTACAAGAATATACATGAATATTGCTGTGTTAAATAATAATTAGCATCAGCAATAATTAATATTAGGAAGTTGCGAGTTCGCAACACTCCCGACCGCGAAAGTTGGGTGCGGATTACGAGCACGAATTTCCAATTGGGGTGGGCGGTGAGAATATGCTTCGATGACTGCTTTGTGGCTGTGATTCCATGGGCTTGAGTTCTAGTACAGGTTGGTCACATCGCGCATCGTCACGGTTTGTTTGTATTTGAATGTGAACATCGCTGTTTGTGTTCACGCGTCCTTTGTATCTACAATAAATGATCGTACCTGCAATGAAGCATAGAATGGTGATGACGGAGGCCGTGATCACAATCGCGTTCCTGCTAATTCCATCCAGGATGAGTTGTATTTCATCGGATGCCTTTCCAATTTGACGTTCTGCTTCCCACAGTAATCGTTCGCCTTCATCTCTTATTGCGTCGATTGTATCCTGCTCGGATTGGCCCGAACCGATGGTTGCTTGCGATCGTTCCAGTTCGGAGTCGAGGAGTGACAGTGCCATGTTAATTCGTTGTTTTTCCAATGCGGGCAGAGGACTAGACTTGAAGGTATACTCTGCGATTACTGGTTCAATTGTTGATAAGGCCGTAGCATTTTGTTCCGTAGTTGATAAACTGTGACATACGGCCACAAGTAACGTGTCTTCGGATTTTTTCACAGCTACGACATCTATTCGTTGCAATAAGACTCTTGCAGCGGTAGTTGGAGGACTGGCTCTCGCGACAAGCGTGATGGCGTTGTTGGTTTCGCACACTGAGCGCTCCATTGAAGGGAATTTTCGGTTTATTTGATTTCTGAGGATATTGTAGATGTATTGCAGTTTTGCATTTACTGGATCGTGAAGAGTTTCAGGATATTCCCAGAAATGACCCAAAACGGAGTGTGCTTCTTTCTTGACGAGTTTGTCTTCAACGTACGGCGGTAGTTTTTGTGGTACCGATATGTCGTGTTCTTCGTTCATGCGCCTGACTTGTATCGGGTTGGCTTTGATCCATTTTTGAAATTCTCCACGTATATTACGGTTTTGGAACACAACGAGAAAGTCGTTTTCCATTGAGTATGCGCGCTTCAGATTACATTCAGGGATAGATCTGATGTAATGGCGAAACCTGAAGGACGCTTCCAATTCTTCCACGCTGACGAAATGTTCTGTGCTATACGTGTCGTATGTTCCTATGAGTTCATAGTGGCACTGCGAGTTGATGTCGGTCGCATTCCAGATTAGAGTGTGGTCGGTAATACATACGCCGTTCGCTGATTTGCATTCGGATGAATTAAGATTGGTTTTGATTAATCTGTCGTCAGCATAGATTGCTACCGAACCGAATTGAATGATGTAGTTGGACGTTGTTTTGCACCGCGTTCCGAGAAATCCGAAGGAAAAGGATTCGGGAAAGTCTGTTTCCCATCGATCTTTTGAACGTTGAATCAGTGCACGCCCATCGAATTCTTTGGTTTCAGCCAGTTGGGAGCATAGTTCAGGTGCGATACCAGAAACGTTTACGAAATCGGAAGTTACCTTCAATGTCCAGTGGAGAAATGAATTTGTACATATTGTTCGTGAGTGGTTGGTGCATGAGAAGGCTGTAGTTGTAACATACTTTCTCGTGTAGATGGATGCTTTCGCCCACACGCTTCTCTGATGTCGTTCCATGACGTGACAATCTCGCAGAAGTGGAAAACGCACCGATATACCTTGTTTCGGTTCTCCACATGCCGTTGCTGGTGTAGCTGCATTTGTTGACAGAATCAGGGAGAATAGCATGAGGCATGTAAGCACTGTGGGGTTGAGTTCGAGTGCTCTCGCTCTTGATCGAGTCAGAGGCCCTTTGTATTCGTTCAACTCGCCGTTCAGCTGCTTTTGACTTTTGTCGTCTGTCGAAGATCGTTCTTGAGCAGCTCTCATTCTGGCAACAATAACATCTTCTTGGTCGATTTCCAGCGGGTAGAGAAGATTTAACGGGCGCGATAGACTTTTGTTCGATCCGCAGTTGAGCTCTGCCGAACGGATATTGCCATCTCTTCCTCTGATGAGTTTGCTGATCACGCCTTGTATTTACTCTCCTCTGGTGAGGGAGTAAATCTGATGAATTTCTAAAGGGATAGGATTTCACAGTAACAATTTCACAGAAAAGGAAAGACAATATCACTTATCACTTCCCTTTCCGACGTTGATCCCTGCGAAATACAGTATTCCTTGACGATTCTGGACCCTCGAACACACTGTCAGATAAGAATCCTCGAATCGAATTTGACGAACAATACTTGTGTTACACCTCTCTCGACACTACTGAAGCAATTCGTATCAATTCTCCTCCAACTGCTATCTCCTCTTCACTTCAACTTCCACAATTTCCACAACTTCAATTCTTCTTCTAATTTTAAAACTCTCTTCTTCCAGTCTTCAACTGTCTTTGAAATGTCAATTCAAAGTTGTTAAAGACGTTTAATTGAATAAAATAATCGACAATAGCAGATAACTTCACAACGATTGTTATCAACTGAATACAATCCCCAACCACACAACGGCGATTGTATTCTGTCAACCCTCAACCACACAACGTCGAAACTATCTTCACCAATAACAAATAATCACAATTATGCCCATCAATACAAAAATCATATGCAAATAATCAAACAACACAATAAATTATCATATCACCATCATGTCATCATACAGGAAATTAACATGCATATTCATTATCACACAGCAATTATTCATATAAAATATTTACATAAAAAATCCTGTCCCTTCGCGATATCAGTCGCGACACGCCTAGTTTCCATAAGGAACGAGGCTTTGTTTCTTCATGAATGATTACCACTTCTCCCAATTGTGGTGGTTTTGGATTGATTGATTTGCCTGCTCTGTGATCTCACTGCGTCCGCTCCCGAAGGCTTAGTAGATAATCAGCTTCCCAAGCTTTCCAGAAACGTTCAATGAACCTTCTAGAGCACATCCAAGATTTAACCAGTTTGTCTCGATTATTTGTCGATTCCTTGTATTCGTCATCGGAGATCGACTCATTGTCAGTGTCTTGGAATCCTGGTGAGATCGACATGTTTGATTAGATCAACTGGCCTAATGATCTGAAGTGATTCTTTGTCTACGTAGGTCAGTGGTCTCGAGTTTACTATAGACTCACATTCACTCATCAGAGTCTTAAGGTGCTCATCATCAATAAATGCTCGCCCAATCATTCTCTTGAGAGCCCTTTTGGTGGTTTGAACCATTCTTTCGTAGACACCTCCTTGCCATGGAGCTAATTCGGTTATATGCTTCCATTGTATGCGGTTGAAAATTTGGCTTGCCGTTTTGGCGGCGAGGATAAATGTTGGGGCGTTGTCGGATATTATTGACTTTGGCTGTCCCCACCGAGCGACGAATCTCCGGAAGCATAGATTGAAAGCCTCCGTTGAACAATCGTTCACGACTTCCAAGTGTACAGCACGAGTCCACAGACACGTGAATAGGGCCACCCATCGTTTCTGAACCGTTTCATTTGTATTCGTCGTTTTGATACGGATGGGACCAAAGTAATCCAGCCCGACATTCGTGAATGGATTGATCGGAGTTGTACGTTCAACTGGCAGTTCTGGGAAGGATGGTAGTTTGAGTGGCTTTGCATTCCAACGTTTGCATGCCATGCAATGCCTCTGAATAGTATGTTGAACTGTAGCTCTTCCCTGAGGAATCCAGAATCGTTTGCGAATGGTGGCTAAGGTATGAGCGGTGCCCGCGTGAGCAAGTCGTTTATGAGTATCCAGAATGATAAGTCGAGCAAGCGCACTGCCTTTTGGAAGGAATATAGGATAAGCAGAATCTTTCGAAAGACGGGTGGATGCTATTCGTCCGCCACATCGATAGATGCCTTCGTCTTGGAACATGTCAAGTGATATTATTTCCTCTTCTTCAATTCGTTGCTGAGATTCCTTCACAAGATAGAATTCTGCAATCGCCAAATCCGGCGGGGTAAGAGGTCCGGTCAGGCTAATTGTTGTCCATTTAGCGGTGGATGAAGTTTTTCGCACCTTGGCTATGAATCGGAGCACAATAGCTGTCGACCGTAGAAGTCTATTGTAGTTGCTGAAGCGTTCCGGGTTGAAATTGGACGAGTTTTCGCTTGTGTGGGTTGTGAGACATACCGTTTGTTCGGCCTCGTTGGCTGCTGCTTTTGGATGAAACGCTTCCGGCCACTGCGACTCGGGTCGGCATAGAAAATTCGGTCCGCAGAACCATTCCTTGCACATGATTAGCTCTTCGGGTCGAACACCCCTTGTGGCTAGATCGGCTGGATTTAGATTACCAGGTACGTACCGAAATTCGATATTCTTGCTCACCCTGATCTTTTCTACTTGGTTTCTGACGAAACGTTGGTCTTCATTGTTGAGCATTACCCAAGAAAGTGCGCATTGACTATCAGACCATAGAATACGTGGGATATCCAGTTGAAGTTGAGTACAGACGTGATCGAGAAGCCGGGTTCCAATCAAAATTGCGAGCAGTTCTAGACGTGGGATCGTCAGTCCTTTAATTGGTGACAGACGGCTTTTGGCCATGATAAGGTTGCAGTTCGTATCCGATTTGACATATACAACTGCGGCGTAGGCGAATTTGGATGCGTCAACAAACAGTGGACGGTTTTCGGTTGACATGTCATTCGAGCCATTTCAATTGGTTGGTCTCGCCACCCTTCCATCAGCGAATGAAATTTGTTTAGATCGTTTTCGTTCAACGGTTCGTCCCATTTATATTTGGATTCCCATAGAGACTGGATGAAGATTTTGATTGGCAAAGTTGCGGGTGTGAGATATCCCAATGGGTCAAACACACTTGCGATCCAAGATAGAATTGAACGTTTTGTTGTTAACGTTTCAACATATTTCTTGAAAGTGAATTTGATTTTATCAGAGTGGACGTCCCATGGAATGCCCAAGACTTTACTTACCAACGTTTGCTGCCGTGCACTTGATTCCCAATGATTGCGAACGTCTTCGTCGTTGGAGTTGAACTCGCGAAGATTCATAGCTGCTTCGGCAAACAATTTCTTTGCTGCATCGCAGGATTGGATTGCTTCGTTTGTTGTATCTGCTGTCAGCATGATGTTGTCCACATATGTGTTGTCGATCAATTCTCTCGTAATTGGTAACGTGGCGTTCCTCTCGAGGTGATATCGTATCGTTGCTGCCAGTAGGAATGGCGACGCTATCACGCCAAAGGGAATTCTCGTGAATCGAAAAATTCTCAGGTTCTTCGGGGACGGCGCTTGGTGTGGATTTTTGAGCCATAGAAATCGAGTTGAATCCCGATCTATTGTGTGCAGGCCTATTTGCAGGAAAGCCTTTTCGATGTCTCCGATGATCACGATCTTAGCCGTTCGAAAACGCAAAAGTATACCTGACAGATCTGGTAGATAGATTGGTCCGCGAAGTATAGCTTCATTCAGACTACTTCCGCCTTGACGCATTTTGCTTGATGCGTCGAAAACAAGACGTATTTTTGTAGTCGTACTTGTTGGCTTGACGACCGTTTGGATTGGCATGTAGTAGGAGCGATGTTGCTCTTCTTGGTCCGTAACGTCTTCGATAATGCCGGAATCCAATTGCTCTTGTAGCACTTCTTCACATTTTTGCAGATCTTCCTTTTGTTGCAAACTGCGAATAGTCGAGCAAAGTCGTCGATAGCAGAGCGGATAATTGTTGGAGAATTGTTTGTCTTCTTTCCATGGCCAGCGAACGTGGTATCTACCATTGTTGAATTTGATGCCTTCTCGAAATTTCTGTATGGCAACATCGTCGTCCGTGATCGTTGGATTTTCGGTAATACCAATAAGTTCTAGTTTCCAGAATTGTTCAACCGGATCGTCTGAAGTAGATGTCATCACTGCAAGTGAGTCGATTATTGGCTGATTGTTGAGTGGCCTAGCTTCACCTCTGCCGCTTAATACCATTCCCAAGCGAGATTCTAGGAGGGTGAAGCCAGACGGCAGCTTCTTTGCAGATGATAGGTTCATTATGTTGCCTATCTGATCTACACCGATCAAAACTGAGGCTGGTGATGATTGCATCCGGAGCGGAATGATGTTTCTTTGCGCGAG